>JAQQZX010032911.1:0-14439 GCA_030068355.1 Notoglanidium maculatum | reverse complement strand
ATTATTGTTGTCGATTTTGTTTAACTGATAAGACAGAGTTGCAGTCAGTTTTTAGTGAAGATCATCCAGGCTTAACTTTACGTTCAAAAGACCTTCATTCAGAACACTGGCGCCATTCAACAAAATCCTGATTTGGCCTCAACATTTGGTGTAAAAAGAACTTGTCTGCTCAATTCCTTCGAACTGTTTCATACTTCAGAAAACTATGCAGTAGATATAATGCATGATCTACTAGAAGGAGAGGTACAGTACGAGTTAAAGCTTGTGATTAAATACTTGATTAAGAACTTCATATCCTTGAGTTCATTGTCAGAGAGAATTTTAAGCTTTAATTATGGCTATACACAGAGAAAAAACAGGCCAAGTGGGCTAAAACTGGATGACCATAGCAAAGATCTTGGCCTTAATGCTGTTCAGTCACGATGCCTCTTATGCAATACCCCACTGAATTTTGGAGATTTAATTTGCAGGAATGATAGCTGTTGGAACTTGCTGCTACTCTTAATTCAAATTGTAAATATTGTAAATATTGTATTTTCACCCACTGTAACCCATGGTATGACTTGCTATTTGAAACATCTAATTTTTGATCATCACAGTCTTTTTAAATCTCTATTTCCTGAGCAAAATTTAATACCAAAACACCACCTAATGATCCATTACCCAGGGTGTATTAGAAAAATTGGGCCACTCATACACACGTGGTGCATGAGGTTTGAAAGAAAGCACAACTTCTTCAAAAAGTCTGTAAAAAACTTTCAATTTATCATAAAAACACTGGTAAAGAAACATCAAAATCAATAGGATTTTCATTTGGAACATTTTTATTTCAAAAGATTACAATTTGGCTCCATTACTGAAGTTTTGGTCAGCGGTTTAGAGGGCAGCGAGACACTGAATGAAAGTTTTGATGTATCTTATGTTTCCACGACTTCCTGGGTCAAAAACTATGATACAGAGTATCAGGTTGGGTGGGATGTATGTACTGTATGTTCTGGTGTTGAAAATGACATGCCTTTGTTCAACAAGTTTGACCATATAATTGTAAGAAATGACAATGCTATTCTTCCAACTTGTAATGTCTCAACAATGTATTTTGATGACCACTTAAATGCATTTTGTATTGAGCAGGACACATGTCTTCAAACTGATCTGTATTGATGACCTTTTGTACTACAGACCTTATGATAGGCAATTTTCATATTCTGATAATGACCAAATGTACATTGTCCCATACTGTAATTTTGTACCACCCCCATGCTGAAATGGTTTGTTATTTGTAGTTTACCTGCCATTTAAATACAAAGTATTTTGTGCAAGTTGTTGTTTTCTATTTTTTTGTGATTAATAGGTATTGTGGGTAGGCTATTGTGGTTGGGACTGTGTATGGGGAGGGGGGCAATGGCATTTAAAGTCAACAACATTTTACACTGTAGTGTTAAGTGGTAGTGTTACTATATTAGTCTAGTGTAGTATGGAAGTGTTGCTTTTCTAACACTGACACTAGTGTAGTGTTCCCTCAACACTATACAGTGTTAGCCAGTGTTAATTTTTTTTTAACTCCCTACAGTGTTAAAATAACTCTGAGTGAGTTTTGAAAATGTAACACTTTCAAAAGTGTTAATTTAGCACTAAAAAGAGTGGACACACATAGATGCTTTTCTGGTGTTAAATTTAACACTGTCAGTGTTAAATTAACACTGATGATTTTGCTGTGATAGGGAATCTACCAGTGGGAATCAAGATGAGGTTACAAGGAGACCAGCTATAGCCAAATATCTCCACAGGGTCAGACAGGTACTCAGAACCCAGCTAAATGGTAGGAATAAGATCCCAGCCATCAGAATGTATGCCATACCAACCATCAGCTACCCAGCTGGAATAGTGAACTGGCCACAGGAGAAAATAGATGCCACTGATGTCAAGACACTGAAACTCCTCACAATGCATAGAGGGTTCCATCTGAAGTCCAGCTCCCCGAGGCTCTATGAACATTGGACAGAAGGGGGGTGAGGAATAGTGGGTGTCAGAGCCACTATCCAGAATGAAACAATGAACATCTGTAAATACATCAAGAAGATGTCCCCCCAGGACAAACTGTTGCCTCACCTAGTAGAAGACAGAGGATGGTGAGGAGGAAGAGAAAGCATCATGGAAGACCAAGCCCCTCCATGGGACGTACCACCGGCAGATAGAGGAAGTGGCTGACATCAGGAAATCCTACCAGTGGCTAGAAAAAGCAGGACTGAATTCCAGCACAGAGGCTCTTTTCATGACAGCACAAGAACAAGCCCTAAGCACCAGATCTGAAGAGGCAGGGGTCTACCACTGTAGGCAGGACCCAAGGTGCAGGGTGTGCAAAGACGCCTCTGAGACCTTCCAGCACATAATAGCTGAGTGCAAGATGCAAGCTGGAACAACGTATACTGAAAGGCATAACCAAGTGGCAGGGATTGTGTACAGAAACATCTGCACCTAGTATGGGCTAGAAGTTCTGCTGGCCAACCAACCTGACATAGTGGTGGTTGATGAGGAGCAGAAAGCAGCAGTAGTCATAGATGTGGCAATCCCAGCTGACAGTATCATCAGGAAGAAGGAGTATGAGATGATCAAGAAGTATCAAGGCCTAAAGGAACAACTGAACAGATGTGGAAGGTGAAGTCCAAAGTGGTTCCAGTGGTAATAGGAACATTAGGGGAACAAACTTGGAGAGCGGCTCCAACAGATCCCAGGTACAACATCTGAGGTCTCTGTCCAGAAACGTGCAGTTCTAGGAACAGCTAGACACTGTGCAAAACCATGAAACTCCCAGGCCTCTGGTAGAGGACCGGAGGTTGAGGAAGACATAACCACATACCACATATTCCATCCCTAATAAGCAAGCCTAATGAGCAAGAAAAATTCAAACATCCAAGCAGCCCAGTTTACCAAATCACTCTATGACTGAGAACCCTCCAGATCTGCTCCTTTACCTAATAAAAAGCTATTAGCAAAAGGCTTGACTAAACAAATGTTTTCCACCTATACTTAAACACAGAGACTGTGTCTGAGTCCTGAACACTAACTGGAACGCTGTTCCATAACTGAGAGGTTTTATAAGTGCAGGCTCTGCCCCCTTCATTATTTGAGGTACAAACAAAAAGCTTGCACCTTTTGATCTAAGTAGGCGTGGTGGATCATAAAAGACAAGAAGTTCGTTAGAAGAAGCATGGACCAGAAGTAAGACCATTCAGTGCTTTATAGGTCAATAGTAGTATTATATAATCAATGCAAAATTTGATAAGATAGGGTTGATGTGCAAAAATCTTCTTGTTATAGTAAGGACTCCCACTGCTGCATTTTATACTGACTGGAGCTTGTTTATTCAACTACTGGAACATTCAGACAGTAAGGCATTACCTTGAGATAACAAAAGCATGAACATTTTCTGCATTATCTGAGGAATATTTCTAAAATGAAAGAAGGCTGTTTTAGTAAAATTATCTACATGAGCTTCAAATGAGAGATTGGAGTCAATAATCATACCAAGGTATTTTACTTTTGCACATGGTGAAGCAGAAAGGCCATCCAGAGTTAATATGTAATCTGAAATCTTACTTCTAGCTGCATGTGTACTACTGCACTACTAATACTACATATTAGTACTTGTACTTTCTTAGAAATAAATAAACTTGTCTTATCAGAATTGAATAGAAGGAAGTGAGTAAGCATCCATTGTCTAAAGCCCTTTACACAGTCCTCAATTTTATTAAGCTGGTGTCTCTCATCTAGCTTTACTGAAATATAAAACTGTGTGAACTGTGTGTCATCAGCAACAGTGGAAGCTAGTACCATGTTTACAAATAATATTACCCAGAGGTAGCAATATATAATTTTCTGTGATTCATTACACAATTAATTTAATTAATTAATTTCAAATGTGAATTTTATGCATGATTGATCTATTTTCACTCCTATTTATTTTTGCATGTAGGTCATTTTATTTATCACATGATTTGCAGTTTGAGTTTCATAACATTGAAATGCACTTTCACTTGCTTTTCAAATATTACTGGCATAATAACGTTTATATACAAATGATCATGTGATTTTTCCATAAGGGAAAACATTAACCCTTAATGTAATGTTATTGCAGAATTACCAATATCTATAAAATACAAAACAGTTTTGATTAGGCATACTATAATATATAGTGTGGGCATTTTAAGTGACATTTCAGAAAACATGATGTTTGTTAGTTGTGCATAGAAAATACACTGTTCCTCACATGACGATGATTTTAGTAGGGCTTACTAATGCATCTTACTAAAGCCCACACAATAATAGCAAGAGAGAGTTCTAACTAGATTAGAGAGTTATAATTAGATTAGAGATTACATCTCCAACTTCAACATCAATTTGTTACATCTATTCCTTTTTCCTGAAAGCAACATTTCTGGTGGCTTCATGTAACCCTCACACCAATGTCTAGCAGAATTTTAAGTTTGTTATGATTCCAGACTGACCAGACATTTTATCATTGTATTAGGATGATGGAAGACTTGTGAATAGGGCTGCTATTGATGGCTTGAGGGGAAGTTGGATGAATGAATTTGTGGGTCAAATTTATTAATCCGATAATAAAAAGAGTCAAAACAGTGCTCTCAGATAAATCCTTGACCCAAGGAGTTAGAAATTTTCCTTTGACATTCTGGTCCATGTGGGCATAATTGCATCACAGAACAGCTGCAGATTTTCCAGCTACACATAAATGCTTCAAATCTCTTGCACTCTATGGGATTCTATTTGGTTTCTGAGGGGAATATTGAAGTACACACTGAACACATTGTCCATTGTACATTGTCATTGTCTCACTGGCATTCAAATGATTGGTATTAAGTGTGTATCAAGACACCATTCCCCACAACATTATACCACCAGCAGCATGAACTGTTGACTCAAGGCAGAGTGGGTCCATGGATTCATGCTGTTGATGCCAAATGTGGACACTAACATCAGTATGTTACAGCAGAAATTTAGATTCCGCAGACCAGGTAATGTTTCTTCAGTCTTCATTCGACCAGTTTGGGTGAGTCTGTATTCATATTATAATATAATAATAATCATAATATGAGCTTCATATTACTGTTCTTGGATGACAGGAGTGAAACCCAATGATATCTCCTGCTGTTGTAGTCCTTCTGCCTCAAGCTTCAACATGTCAGTGAACTAAGATTGTTTCTATGCTCACCACAGTTACAGTAAGTGGTTATTTGAGTTACCATACAGTTCCTGTTAACTCAAAACAGTCTGGCCAGAATTTGCCTCCAGAACTGCCACTCACTGGATGTTTTTTGCTTTTTGCACAACTGGTGGTGAGTGAATCGTTAAGCATGAGTTTGTGAATGGAGGGTGGAGTCAGGAGAATTCTGATACAAAATAAGTGTTAAAATGTGGGTGATTAATAGACAAGTGTTTGGTGTTTCAGTGACCTGCTTCAATATGATAAAGGAAATGAGGAAAGAGCAAAGAGGTATGCTGAATAACACAATATCCGAGTAGCTAGAGCCGAGTTGTTTGTGTCTGTGTGTGAAACAGAAACCTTGGAAGTGGCGGTGTGCGTGAACAACAAGAAAAGGGAATAATAAACAGAGAGCCAAGTTGTACTATGTTGTACTTTGTCCTCATTTCCCTTCAAAAAATTGAATGCTACCAGTGGCGTAGGACCTGGTGTAGAATGACAGTTTTGTCAAGATGGTAGACAGTTATGGTGCCAAAATGTAACTTCTGGGGAAAAAAACAAAAAAACAGCAAGTCATTTTACCATCTTCATTGAGATCCTTAAAAAACAAACAGTGGATTCACATGCATCTTATTGAGTTAATTCATTGCAGCTGTAGGAATTATTTAGCCTGCTTGATGTAGAATAAATCATTCATGAATTAGTTTGAAACATTTAGCTAGAATATAGGCCTATACATTGGAAATAAATTTGGGCTTAATCAGTAGTTTTAGAAAAAAGGCTAAAACTAAAAAGGCTGCTTCAGCATGCACAAACCCTCTTTTGGCATGGAGATGGTCCAATTGGCTGAGGACCACTTGACAGTTTGTCTGGGGCAGTCTCCCTCTATTCTTTCTCTTTCTCATGCTCTTTCTCATCCTCTGCTCTATACTGTTTTGTCCTCTGCTCAATACTGTTTTGTCCTCTGCTCTATACTGTTTTGTCCTCCCTCCTCCCTGGAAATGGGGAGCCTTTTCCCCAAAAGCAATTCCCTTATCTGGTTTCCTCCTCACCCCTCATGTGTGTCCCTTCCTCATCTTCTGTTTCTGTTCCTCCTTTTCCATGGGTCAGTTCCACCGAGGTGAAGATTCCAGGGGTAAGACATGGGCAAGTGTGTTGGTGTTGTGGGGAGACCAGGCAATTTCAGGACCAGTGTTATGTGATGGAAGTGTAGGCATTGTTCTGGGTCCCTGATGTCCAGCAACCCTGACTGATTGACACCATGCAAAGACCACTGATGACAGAACCACTGATGGCATCATCAGACTTTTCATTGTGAAAGTAGACACTTCTGAACCTGGAGTAGGAGCCGTTCTGTCACAGCACTTCAGAGAAAAATCTAAGGTGCATCTTGTAGTGACTCAATTTACATATAAAGTCTGGTCTAGCTTTATGGAAAAATTGGGAATCTCAATGAGCCTAACCTCTGGATATTACTCATAGTCAATTTCCAAGCAGAAAGGGCCAACCAGGAAATTGTGTGTTTTCTGTGCTCCTTCTGTCATGATAACCAGGTGGACTGAGCACAGCTCACCCCATCCCATGTGTCCTAGGCTACCAAACACCATTGTTTCCATGGAACACCTCTCCTACCAATGCTCTGGCTGTGAATGAATGGTTTCAACACAGTGAATAGGTATGGGAAGCCACCCATCAGCTACTAGAAAAAGCGTTCTCAGAGTGGGAGAGGGGAGAGAGGGGAGACACCACAGTAGAATCTAGGCAAATGAGTGTAAGTTTTTTACAACCTGGTTGGGTCCTGAGGTCTCTAGTAGAGACTAGAGTCCTCAGGACCCAACCAGGTTGTAAAAAACTCAATCCTAAGTATATTGGCTGATTCAAAGTCATTCAGCAAATTAATGATGTCAAACCGACTGGACATGCCTAAGCACAGTTGCATCATGTCCACATTCCATGTTTCCAGCTTTAAACTTGCCATCACAGGTTCCCTAGCATTCCATGTACCTTCACATTCACCTTCTGGGAGAGAGCATCCAAATTGCCATGCTTTGCCCTGGGCCAGTGAGGCGTCTTAAAAGAGAAGCCCTGCAATAACAGAAACCAATGAATGATCTTACTATTGGTGTTGTGGTTCTGGGCCAGCCACTGGAGCGGTGTGTGGTCCATGACCAGAGTCAAGGGGTGCCCCATCAGTACTGTAGCACCCGAGCCATCGCACAGAGTCCTTGGATTGTCCAGAGCCTTAGAGCTCCAGCCAGCTGCTCTCATGGGGAGTCTAAGGAGGCATGGAAGAGACACAGGAAAAAACACATCAGCGATCTTACTACCTTACTCACCTACTACATGCCACCTCCAGCTCTTCATACCTTGCCTACTTCTGCTGGAGGGTAGGTGATCAGTGGCCTCCAGCCATGCAAGGTTACACAGCCTCGCCTCCATAGTTGTTCCGTGTCTTCAAGCTCAGCCCACTCTGTGCTGGGAAAGGAGCTGCTGTTGTCCCGGATTGGCTATGCAATCTCTGTTCTTTTTCTAGTAGGATTGTTTAAAAAAAACAAATTCTTTTCAAGGAGTTATTCAATCTTAAGTAATCTTCATCAGTAATATGCAGGATTATTCAGATTCACCTGATGACCCTGATGAAATCTAGTTTCGATTGTTGAGAGTGTTGATGAGTGCTGGGTTGGAAAGTGGATGCTTCATTAGGAAGAGAGCAATTAATATTTAAAGATGATCTAGTAAACAAAAATATAAATTTAAATTATATACCTTCTTTTATAAGGTAAATGTTACTTATTGTATTTACAATGTAGAAATTGTGAAAGGTGAAATCTCCATCTTTGTGGCCTATTTTACTGAAAGCATTCTGGCAACATGGTGCTGCTCAATATAATATAGAAACAAGCAAACAAAGAGAGCATGCTGAGGGAATGACTGCTTATAGCTGCTATAATTAATATATAAGTCAGCGGTACCCAAACTTTTTAGGTCACGCACCCCATTCTACAACCTCACCAAGTTGATTTCCTCTCCAAGAAAAAACACAAATGTGTCCTGCTAATATTAGCAATAAAATGCTACTACAACCTGATGACCTGATGGCCAACATACATTCTAGTACACACCTGGAAAGTGAGGGAGGGAGGGGTATTCAGTTGGTTGCAAATCTGCAACCTAACTGCTAGATGCCATAAAGTCCTTTAATAAACTTTAATGTTTAATCATGTGTCAAAGAATGGATAACAAATGGAACAGATGGCATGCAGAAGCAAAGCTGCCAGGATTGAGTTGCAAAAAACTAAGTCTACAGGTAACAATGGACTGAACAATAATCTGGGGGGCCACCATAGTTAGAAGCAGCCATATCCTACTTGTGTTATAAAGTAGAAACCTGCATGACTAAGTCAGGTTATTAACGTAAGGTGAGGATTGTTGGTTGTCTAGAACTACCCGAAGGTTGTGTGCAGTGTCAGATGGTGAGATCAGAAAGTGAGTGAGATCCAGGTGATCACAAGATCTTGATTTGAGGGTTGTACAGTAAGGGATGTACTCCAGGGATGTACAGTAGCTCAGTCTTGCTGGGCTTTAATTTCAGCTGATATTTAGCTGCTATCTATGATGAGATGTCTGCCAGACATGCCGAGTTCCCTGCAGAAACATGAGTGAGTGGAGTGTCTGCATGGAGCAGATGTGGTTCCTAGTGCAGATGTGGTGCCAGGTAAGGAGCAAACCACAACTATGCTGTTTCTCTAGTTCCAAGTCTCATGAAGATTAACAGAGTCTTGTGTTGAAGGCTGCTGAAAGGTCTAGGAAGATGAGGACTGTGACAATTTGGATGATCCAGCAGCATTAAAGGGAACATTCTGAAAACTTCTTTTTTTTCAATTCAATTCAATTTTATTTGTATAGCACTTTTAACAATGTTCACAGATGTATAAAAATTGATGTAAATAAGTTGACGGTGGAGTGGCTGGCCGCTTTATGTCCCAGAGTGCCCTCATGTCTGTGTTACCTTCTGGCTCTCCCTTTTAGTTATGCTGTCATAGCTAGCCTTGCCAGAGTTCCTGCTTTCACTCAGCACACGATATACTCTGTTGCTTAACCATTATGTGATAATGAGCATACCTAACAATCTGCTTTTTTCTCTTCTCTCTCTTATATGTAATAGACAGACAGAGAAAGAGAGAGAAAAAGAGCGAGAGAAAGAGAGAAGAGAAAAGAGAAAAAGCAAATTGTTAGGTATGCTCATTGTCACATTGTCATGGTCACTTGACTAAGCAAATACATTTTCAGCCTAGATCTAAACACTGAAACTGTGTCTGAGTCCTGAACACTAATTGGAAGGCTGTTCCATAACTGAGGTGCTTTGTAAGAGAAAGATCTGCCCCCTCATGTAGCCTTCATTATTTGAGGTACCAACAAATAGCCTGCGCCTTTTGATCTAAGTAGGCGTGGGGGTTCATAAAGGACCAGATGTTCACTCAGGTACTGAGGTGCAAGGCTATTTAGTGCTTTATAGGTCAACAGTAGTATCTTACAATCTGAGCGAAATTTGTTTGGAAGCCAATGCATTGTAGATAAGATAGGGGTGGTGTGCTCATATCTTCTTGTTCTAGGAAGGACCCTCAGTGCTGCATTCTGGACAAAATGGAGTTTGTTTATCCACCTACTGGAACATCCAGACAGTAAGGCATTACAATAATCTAACCAAGAGGTAACAAAAGCATGAACTAGTTTTTCTGAGTCATGCAGTGACATTATAGTTCTAATCATAGCAATATTTCTAAGATGAAAGAAGGCTGTCCTAATGATATTATCTACATGAGCATGAACAGAAAAGCCAGCCAGAGTTACTATGTAATCGGAAAACTTACTTCTAGCTGCATGTTGTCCTTGTACTAGTACTTCTCTCTTATCAGAATTAAGAAGATGGAAGTTTGTGAGCATCCATTGTCTAATATCTTTACACATTCCTCAATTTTATTAAGCTGGTGTTTCTCATCTGGCTTTGCTGAAACATACAACTGTGTGTCATCAGCATAAAAGTGGAAGCTAATATGTTTACAAATAACATTTCTCAGAGGTAGCGTATATAAAGAAAAAAGCAGTGGGCCTAAAACAGAACCTTGTGGAACAACAAACTTCACCTTACTATGTGTAGAGGAATCACCATTTATATCAACAAACTGATAACAATCAGTCAAATAAGACCCGAACCAGGGGAGGGCCATTGCGTTAACTCCCACAGCCTTTTCTAACCTATCAAGGAGAATAGTATGATCAATGGTATCAGTGGTACTTTTTCAGTGTTGTGCACATTCATTTGGATATCTGGATTGCCTACCAACCCACAAACTCTGAAATAAGACAAGCCAGTCAGTTTCTTTTGGGCTGCCTAGGTCAGAAATCTTGTGATTCAACAAACCATTCAGATTTGGTTCCCTCCTAACATAAGAGGAGAGTTCATTAGAATAATACCACCCCCCATTAGAGTATGGATTGAGAACCAACTTTGCGAAAGTGCACCGTTTTATTCTTGTAAGTGCCAGACCCACCAGCAACTGTTAATCGACCACCAGCATCAGAGGACAGAAGTGCTGATTGGATTTAATTAATTTCTAAAGCAATGTCCTAGCTACAGTCAGCAAAATCCTGTTTGTGTGTGCTAACCACAGTTTGTCTTACTGCTTTACCAACCTGGGCCAGTACAATGCATGACTGGCAGTGTAATTGTTCCTAAAAGAGGGATCAATACAAATGGACCATGGCTAAACTGCAGATGAGGGAAATGTAAGTACGAACTCAAGAATGAGTAGTTAATTGTTTGTAGGATTTATATGGAATTATCATTGTAACCAACAGATGTACTGATTACATTTTGGAATTGATTCAAACAGGTCAGAGCAAGGCCAAATGTCTGAAAGGACTGTTGATGCCATTGGCATTGAGCTCTACTTGCTTATGGTGTCCTTTGAATAGTGTAATCCATTATAAGCTTTCACTAATCACAAACATTTGGTAACTATTATCTCAGCACATACATGTTTTAATGTTTTAGTCAACAGAGCCTTTCTGGGAAATCATCTCTCTGCCCTTTACTCAGAACATGCAGAGCTCTTTTTATGGCAGCATCTACTGTATGTTTTACTTCTTGCCTTTTTGCTGTATTGCATAATCAAATTTTAGTATATTATAATGGAAATGTTTCTGTTAATTTTGAAGTGACTCTCTACAGAATTAAAATTAAATAAAATGTTTAAATGTCCTCTGATTTATTAAAAAAAAAAAGTCCTCATAACTGCATAATTGATTATTATTAGTTGTGTTTTTATGTTCTAGATTATGATTTTACAACTGTGTTAGGATAGGTAAGTGACTTAGGCTAGGGTGTGTTTGACTTGCACCAAAATTCGGGTTATATCACTGTCATAGGAAAGGAACTGTGTAGTAAAATGAGGACCCCCAGCAATTATTTTTACCCACTTTGTTGATAGCATCATGCTCTAGGGTTTCTTTTCAGCAGGTGGAACTGGAGTGTTTGTTGCCATCACAGCCAACATGGATGGAGCCAAAATGGACAAATGTTTGCGGACATGCCTGACCATGAAACCTGTACATGGTCCTTCCCCAAACTGTTACCATGAAGTTGGAAGCCTACAATTGTTTATGATGTCATTGTATGCAGTAGCATTTCAATTTCCCTTCACTGGGACTAAGAACCCCAAACTTGTTCCAGCATTATAAGCAAGCTCCATGAAGACTCCATTGTTTGCCAAGGTTAGTGTGAAAGAACTCATGTGGCCTGCACAGAGCCCTGACCTCAACTCCACAGAACACCTTTGGGATAAACTGGAACGATGACTTTACCCAGTGTCAGTGTCAGTGTCTGACCTCACTAATGTTAATGTGGCTGAATGGACACAAATCCCCACAGCCACGCTCCCAAATCAGTTAAAGTTTAGCGTAAAGATTTCCAGAAGAGTAGAGGTTATTATAATAGCAAAAAGGGACTAAATCTGGAATGGGATGTTCAACAATCACATATGAGAGTTATGGCTAGGTGTCAACAAAGTTTTGTCTATATAGTGCATAAGCAAAGTGGTGAGGAGTCAGCAGGACATCAACATTCAGGGCAAATATACTGTATATATTCCAACAGGACAATAAATCAAAGGACATAGTAAAAACTACAAAGGAATAGCTTGGGAAAAGAACTTTGTATTTTGGAATGGTCAAGTCAAAAGCCCAGACATAAATCAAATCAATTTAAAACATCAAGATTTTTCAAGATTTCAAGATTTTACTTTTAACACACACAGGTTATACAGGTACAACATGCAGGAAAATGACAAAACTGGCCTACTCCAAGATTGTGCAATAGAAGAAATAATAAAATTTAAAAAATAATAGGAAAAACTATGAAGAATAGAAAACATTGTGAAGGTGGTAAATATAACTAATTTAAATACACTAAGCTCTGTTAAATAAAGTTAAACTAGTCTGTAATAAAAACTTGTGGTACATAATTTGTGTTGGGAGGTTGTAAAGTACCTGAAAATTGTGCCTGTACAACATGACCTGAAAATTGCTGTTCACTATCATTCTCCATTTATTTTGGCAGAGGTGGAGAAAATTTGTATTGAGGAATAAAAAACAATCTATTATCCAAATATTGCACCAGAAGCAGAAATCAGTAGACTCTGTTGTAATTTTGCATGTTATTTTTAATATGATTAATATTTTATATGTTTGTTTTTTTCCAGGATAACCAAAGTGAAGCTTCTGACATGTTTTTATTCATCACTCTCAGTTTCAAAGGGATTTGACACATCTGTTGCTCTACTCCATTTTATAATTACATTTATTCAGGTAATAAAGAAAAATACAGCACAAAGGCTCTTTTGTTCCTGGACAAATCCCACTTGCGTTCCGAATAGCAACTTGCGAAATAAGGCCTTTCTAGTCCACTTAACATTTGACATGAGGGAAGAACAGAAAGAAAGCTATTGTTCATGATATGATGTTGTGTGCATTTGATCTTTTTCAGGCTGACTGATAAGTCGCAATAGGCAGCATGATTCATCAGGAAAGCAAAACAGCAAAATAAAAAACAATTTAAGATTATAAAATAAGATTTAAATCAGGGAATCTCTATTTTTTTTAGTTCTTTAAACTGTAAAATCTTTAACACAATAGTGCATGCATATTCAACTAAAATCTGTGATGGTCCAGCTACATAAAATTCCTTGCTCACAAAGGTCCAGATAAGCAACAAACATGACTGGATGGTGGAAACAGTTATTTTTAATGGTGATTATGGTGATTAGTTCATAAATAAGACACCGTTTTACATCTGCACCGGAATCCGAACTCCATCTCCCATGATTCCTCACAGCATACAAACATGAGTGCCACGGACTACAGATTTCACCCACTCACCCGCTCAGGTTCGCATGATTACTAAGGACTCACACATAGGTGTTCACAATAACAGCTCTCTCACACAGTACTTAAAGACTCTAGCACACATTCTAAGTTTGTGGAGGAATAGCTCAGTGTTTTATACTTGACATTGCAAAGCCTTTTGAAATGGATCTGTTTGGTTTTGCACAGGCACTTCATTTTATCATGTTTGCCTCTGAACAGAGGAGACACGCTGCAACAAATAGTGAAAATATCTTAAGTATATTAAAACTTATCTATTTAAAGCTTTACATTATATAATTTTGTTGTTAGTTTTGTTAAATTAACCAAATTTATCTGCCAATAGACCAAGAATAGTTTGATGTTATGATAGGTTTAATTATCTTATTCTTGGTTGATTGTAGTCTAACAATAGAAACTACTACACAAATGTAACTATATTTAAGACATTTTTGCTTGACGTCTTTTCTTGCAGTGAACATGTTTTTAAATTGAAGCAGACAATAAATAAATTCTTTGTCCATGAATCTTTAACCAATCTGCTTTTGTGATTGATTTGAATATTTTGTTGTTGTTTTTTCTTTACAGGCCAATGTCATTTCACTAATCATACCAGAGAGGGTAAATCTGAAAACTTTCAGCTACATTCAGCTAAATAATTTAGATAAATGCATGTGACTGCATATACAGTCATGGCCAAAATTGTTGGCACCCCTGAAATTTTCCAGAAAACCAAGTATGTCTCGCAGAAAAGTATTGCATTAACAAATGTTTTGCTATACACATGTTTATTCCCT
>JAQQZX010032664.1:0-14453 GCA_030068355.1 Notoglanidium maculatum | reverse complement strand
AAAATAGTATGACATAATAGGTTTAGATGAAAGTATTAAACTAATAAGAATTTTTAAAAATATATATGTTTTCCAAATATTTAAAATATATAATGTTGAGATTTAAGATGAACCCACACAGGAGCTCTGCTAAGAACGTGCAGGTCCTTAGTGATCCATCTCTCTGATCTTCACACTCCATCAACTTTTTCAACATACTTGTAGGTCTCTACACTGCATGTTAAATTTTAGTATTTGGAATCAATCACTGGATCTGCCCGGTAATTATTTTCATGTCCCCATCACCCCAGAACACAAATGCTTTTTAAATAGGCATTCGATTTTAAAGTACTACCTTTAGTTCTATCTTTAGTAAAATGGGTGTTTGAGATGTATGCAACTGGCTCTTTCCTCCTTCAGTGTTATCAGTATACAACTGTGCTTGGACCACTATGTACTAGTGCCCTATCAAGCCATTCACAACATGCCCAGATTCTTTGCACTCATTATAGAGCTCAGTCTCACTATGAAGAGTAGGTCACACAATTATTCAGCATAAGGCTAGATTCCCTGAGAATGTGTGGCAGACATGAGATTGGTGTCTACAGAGGACATAAGAGCTTATGATGGCAGCCCCAATGATGGCCTCTGCAGGCTTCATGGAACAAGCTTTTCAGTAAAGAGTTATCAGTCTATGGTAAGACACTAATTTCACAAAAAGAAATGTGTCTTTTGACCAGGTTCTAGCTTACTGAAGATACAAGTTTTTCAAAGAAAGGGGTCTGACACAGATTCACTTAAATGCTGCAGAGCAGCGTGGTACCAAATCAGCAAACTGGGTGTTCAGCCCCAAGGATAGGTTCAGAACACATGATCCACAAGGACTGAGTATGGTGTGTTTTTATAAGTTGTTTTTACTAGTTCTGAGACATTGCCATGTGTTTGCTAAGTAAACTCTGGTTTGCTAAGAAAACTTTGGCTGGACAATTACACAATGTCCCAAAAGCCTCCATATGTAAGGGAAGTTAACACTTTTTAGCAAAATGCCTTCCAAAATATTTTCATTCTTAGTTCATATTATTTTTTGATATCCTCCAAGAACGCTTTTTACAAAAGATCATATTGAAATCACTCTCATGGCCTGCAATGCTGTTACATAGGTGCCACTGTGCACACTCTCCAGGTTCAATAACACTGTTCTTCCCAGAGGTGTGACTGCAAAATTAGAGTGAAAAGTTTATAGAATTCAAGTTACACCTTTTTGAAACATTCCACAATAAACAGGTTAATGGGTAATAACTGAGGTTATCATGATTGGATATAAAATCAACATTCACCTAAGGCTCAGTCTTTGCAAGCAAAGATGGGTCGTGGCTCAACCACTTTGTGCCAAACCTTGTGACAGAATTGTTAATCAGTTAAAAAAGTGCATTTCTCAATGCAAGATTACAAAGAATTTAGGACTTTTACCACCTAAAATACATAATAATATTAAAAGGTTCAGAGAATCTTGAGAAATCTCAGTCCATGTAGGGCAAGGTTAGAAACCAAAGTTGAATGTGCGTGATCTTCGAGCCCTCAGACAGCACTGCATGAGAAACTGTAATGCTACTGTGACAAATATAGTCACATGGGATTGGGAGTACTTTGGAAAGCCATTACTTAACCCAGTCCACCACTGCATCAAGAAATGTAAGGAAAAAGCTATACATTAATCCCATGCAGAAAAATTACATTACAAATTACAGTTCACATCTCAGATGAACTAAAAGACAGTGGAAATGTGTGTTGTCAGATGAGTCCATGGTTCAACTTGTTTTTGGGAAAAATGGATGTATAGTTCTCTTGCTCAATTTCAAGAGAACAAGTTGCCCTTTGTCAAGTTTCTTGACAATTTTCATGGTTGGTCAAATGATATTGGATTTAATCCTTTCCTGCATGTGGTAATTTTGCACCTGCAGCATTTAGATCTGCAGCTGAATTGATTTATGATGGTTATCCTGATGGGATCCTGATTGGGATTATACATACATGAAAGAGTCATTTGAGGTTTTGAAAAAGATGGATTGGATAAACTCTAACAGGAGTCTAAACATCAAACAATGGTGGTAGTCAATAAAAAGACTACAGAGCCTCTGTTGATAGTGATGGGATGGCTGTTAACAAACAAACTCATGCATTCAGCTGTAAAAACACATGCAAAACTGCGAAGTTTTTCCACTTTATCCAAAACTACCAGACACTGAGAAATAAGAAGGAAAAGAGGTAAACACAGCTTTTCCTTTTGTGGTAATGGGAGAAACGCTGGTTCAAGTACATCTGCCTAACCTTTCTGATATAACCCAGATCTGTAATAATGTGCCAGATCTAAGAAATGTGCATGAATTTGTGGATACTTTAAGAATACTCACCTGCTATGCACAATTAACTGGGCCTCACTTTAGGATGATTCTTTTAAAATATCTTAAGAATCAGTTCTCTGAAGCTGAACTCATTAATGGTGTGGAGTCCTTAAAAACAGATAATGGCAGGTTGCCTTCCAGTAATGGGGCTGGACTGGATTTTTTTTATGGACTCAACCAGATAAGCTTGAGGACTTTTAAAAACAGCTGCACGCAGTTTTGCCAAAGTATAATGCAAGTCAGCATACTGTTCTGCTTATGTGAGACATCTGCTTTACTGCTGCGTGGATAGAACATGTGGGTTTAGGTACATAAGGTGATGCTGGGGTGTTTCTACATGTTTACCTAACATGCGCACAGATCATGCACAGGCTCTGAGGCTTTCTACACCAGTCCTAAAAATGACTCCAATTTTCAGAGCATGTTCAGGAAATTGAAGCTGTTGGAGTACTTGTAATCAAGCCTTCATGTGAATGTAGTGAGGCAGTTATTCAGAATTCATTTGCATGTCACCAAATTAAGGCAACAAAAACACACTAAAAGAAACCTGGTGAACATCAATATTGTCACAATCCTGGTCATTGGGCACAAGAATGCCGGATAAAGAAAGCTGATGCAGAACTAAAGGCAGACGCACCTACATCAACACCCCCTCCGAGTAACGCTTCATCTCCAACAATGATTCCAGCTGAATCATAGGGAACACAGTTTCCCATTAAATGGCCTGCAGTGACCCCAAACTCTGGTAACTGGGAATGCCCACAGAGCGGATCTCCAAATGATTCACTTCTAAGTGCTGTTTTGACTAAATCGTACTCTGAAACTGCCTATTGTTGAACTTTTAATTGATAACCAACCATATTGATTTCTTGTTGATACAGGGGTGACATGTTCTTCACGGAGTGCTAAGATTTATTCAGGTCCTGTTTTGATGGCGACCATACACTCTGTGGCTATTGATGGGGTTCTGGTAAACTGTCCAAAGACTCATCCACTACAAATTCGGTCCTCTGAGGACCCGAAAATTTTCTTAACACACCGTTTGGTAATTCCATCTTCTCTGTTTAACCTGTTGGGTAGACAGATGAGCAGGGTCACATGCACATTTATACAAAGAAAAATTCTAATTTGGCTTTGTTTCAGGAGGTGACCTTGACAGCCTTGGGCATAACATATGAAATACCCAAACATCTACAGGAGGTGCCTTGGTGTCTCTGGGCATTGAATAGCAATAAGGTTGGATTAGCTCACTGCACCCCTTATCGTACTCAACTCAAAACAACTCAGCCTGTGTTTTCAAATAGTACCTGTTATCTCCAGAGAATGAAGAAAGAATTTCTGAAGTTCTCTTCACTGAAGGCTCAGGAGGTTATAATTCCAACAGTTTCTGCTTTTAGTCCTGTAAATCCAGTTGGGAAATCAGGTGGTAAGTGCAAGAGTTTTATACAAGGTGCATTAATGAGCTTGTGATTCCAATAGCACCTGTTGTTCCTGATGTTTCATTCATTTTTACTGCTATTTCTGCACGTCACTCATTTTTCACTTTTGTCAATTTGTGTTATGCCTTTTTCAACATCCCAGTGCATGAGGAGTTACAAAAACTATTCGCAATCACCTTCAAGGGGAGGCAGTACACATGGACACACATGCCCCTGTGTTTCATTGACTCTCCTGCTGTGTTTTCTGCTGTCGCAATTGGCTGAATTTGCTCCACCTGCTGGTTCAGAGCTTCTTCAATATGCAGATGATTTACTGCTCACAGCTGATAGCAAGGAGACTTGCAGAAAAGGCTCACTGCTCCTCCTGAAATACCTGGCTCAATGTGGTTTCAAGATCTCGCTCTCTAAACTTCAGTGGTGTCAACCCTCAGTCACATATCTGGGTAGCTGTCCGAGGACCATTTTGCAGTCATTTGCTCCACATTCCTCCTCCAAGCACCCAGAAAGGCATGCTCAGCTTTCTGGGACTTATTAACTACTGCAGACAGTGGATCTCTGACTGTTCCTATCATGATAGGATCTTAAGGGAACACGTCGGGAAGGCACACCATGAAAACCTAACAAACTTCTGACATGATGAACCCATTCAGACGCCTCAAAGCTGCCCTTTGCTCAGCTTCAGCTTTGGGTCTGCCATGTCTCTGAAAGTGGCAGAGCAGCATTGGGAGTTTTGGCCCAGAAGCATGGTGGCAACTATCCTCCTGTAGCCTACCTGTCTAAAACGTTTGATTTGGTTGGCATGTCAGCCTGCCTTTGGGCAGTTCGGGCAGAAAAGATTTTTCTCTCTCATCCTCTCATTTTGCACACCTCACACCAGGTCCCCACTATTTTGAAAGACATTTGGACACAACACATGAAGGGACAGCGACATTCTGCTTATGAAGCTGTTCTCTGTGCAAAACAAAATCTCACCATTAAAACTGCGTCAACACCCAATTCATCAGCAGTTTTGTAACGGCAACTTTTATCTGAAAACACTGATTTGGTTTCAAACGACCATGATTGTTTGTCCCTGATTCATGAAATCTCCAGTGTACGACCTGCCCTGATTTGAGAATGGTGTACATGCGCATGTTGATGGCTCCTGCTCAAAACCAGATAACACTTTTTACACCTGCAATAACACTTTTTATACCTAGTCAGTGTTTTTCTCCCTGATACTGTATGGAAAGCAAATTCATTACCATATAAGTCAGCATAGGCAGCGGAATTAGTTGCCCTCCAATGTGCATGCACTCTCTTCGCCAATCAAGTTATCACTGTGTACAATGATAGTAGATATGCTTTTGGTGAAGAAAGATTTAGCATTACTGGGGTTTCCACTTTGTTGATGGTAAGCCAATTTCTAATTTTACTCTGATGATTTATTGCAAGTCTGTATTCTTCCTTAGCGCTTGGCTATATTCAAGGTTAAGGGTCATGATATTCTGACCAGGTGAAAGGCAACACATTGGCTGATGAAGTTGCTAAATGCAGCCAGAAACAGTTTACCTTGTTCATTTGCAACTAATTCACTACATTTATTGTTGTTTTCTCATATCTCTGTCCCTAAAGATATAGATGTCAAGTTTTTGCTGTCACACGTGAGATGAATTTTGGGAGACACATTTTGCATGTGCATGTGACCCTGCATTTTGGGATACCTCATTTTGGGAGACACAGAACTTTTCTCCATGTTCAGACAACCTCATTCATGATTCACGTGGCCGACTCACTCTACCTAAATCAGTTCTACCTTGTGAGATATTTTCATGGCATTTCTCATGTCTCACAAACAGGGCGAAATATTGACAAGAATTTTTATATACTTGATGTATGAAAAACAGTAAAACTTTTGTTGGACTCGTGCCTTATCTGTGCTAGGGCAACTAAACATGATGCACTGGTTCCTCCAGTTTTCTTTTCAGTATTTGCAGATTGCCTTCACTCACATGCCAGCAATAGATCCGATGAAATACATGTTGGTTATGGTGGACAGGTTTTCTAAATGGGTAGAAGCTTTTCCATGTGCTAATGAAAATGCAAAAACAGTGGTAAAACTTTTGGCTAAAGAAATTATTCCTCGGAATGGAATTCTATATGACTACCTATCTATCGATTACTGAAACCTTTGAATCCTTGTAAAGGTAACACAACAGCTCTAAGTATTTGGGTATTGAATGGAAATTCCAAATTCCATACCAACCATAGTCAGCAGGGGTGGTTGATAGGATGAACAGAACGTTAAAAGGATGTTTGACTAAAGCTGTGATGGAAAGTGGTAAATCTTGGGTTGATCTATTACTAGCTGTGCTTTGTGAGTTCAGAATGACACCTAGTGCCATGACTCAATTGAAACCTTTTGAAATCCTGATGGAACGACATTTCCCAACGCCATAGCAGAAGGGTAACCCTGGTTTTTCCCTTACAAATATCTGGATGTCACGGTTCCAGGTGACAAGGTGCTGGTGAAATCTCTGAATTCATGGAAGGTGGGTGAGGCTGCTTACAGCACACCAACGGAAGTCCTCGCTGTGATGAGGATGTCTGTGCTCACTAACCTTCAGCCACAATGGATTCATGCTAGTTGACTCCAACAACTGCAGCAGAGATAATGCCTACCAAGGGGCTCCAATGCAGGAGAAGGGGTCTCAGCTGCTATCAAGCTAGCTCTGTTGGGAGCCCAACGTAGGAGAAGGATCCTCATCAATTAACAGCAGTCAAAAAGGGGCTTGACAAATCATACACCTGGCGATTGTCTTATTTTAACCTGATTTTGTTCATTTCTTTTGAGTTGATTTACATTAAGGTTGATTTGTAGTATGGATTACTTGTGACCCTATCTTCATTTCTTGCGTACAGTCATTCATTTTATTTTTAGCATTTGTTCTTATAGAACAAAAGGGGGCATTGTAAAATCTTTTGTAAGATCAAAATCTTGTCCCTGAACTTCATTTTCTACCACTATAATTTAGAATGTTTAATTTTGTTCCCTCCAATTTATATTACTACTTTTCTCTCCTGTTAGAGGCCTCTCTGTTGTTTCTTCTCTGTTTGTCTTTGGTCAGTGTTCTGGGATAAGCTATTGTGAAGAACAGACCTCAGTTGTCTTTGTTAATCTTGTACTTCCCTACAGCTGAACCTGAGTGCTTGTCTCCTATTCAAAATGTATGGTGCATCATGAAGAAGAGAATCATATCATGGTGACCACAGACAGCTGAGCAGCAGAAGTCTTGTATGAAGCAAGAATAGGCAAAAATTCCACTTGCAAAACTGTGACAGTTAGTATCCTCAGTTTCCATATGATTAAAAAATGTAAGTAAAATGGAAGGTGATGTAAAACACTGGTAAACATGCCTCTATCCCAACTTTTTTTGAGCGTGTAGCAGACCTCAAATTCCAAATTTATTTATGTTTACAAAATACATTTAAGTTGGTCAGTGAAAACATTAGAAATCTTTTCTTTGTATTTTTTCAGTTAAATAAAGGTTCAAGAGAATTAACAAATCACATTCTTGTTTTTATTGCATTTTAGAAAATATCCAAACTTTTCCAGAAATGAGGTTTGCAGGTATGTGTGTAACTGTTGTTCTATGAAGCTGGATAACCTCACTCAAAGAACAAAGAAGCATTAGACATACAGACCCTCCAAATGCATTGGAAATGTGACAATTTTCGTAATTTTGCCTCTGTACACCATCACAATAGATTTGAAAAGAAGCCACCAAGATGTGATTGAAGTGTAAACTTTCAGTAATTCAAGGTGTTTAACAAAAATATTGCATTAACCATTTGGGAAGTACAACCATTTTATACACAGTCCTTCCATATTCTGACAGGCTCAAAGTAACTGAACAAATTAACAATTATAAATATAAGCACCATTTTTAATACTTGGATTTAAATCAATCACTGCCAAAATCTGGAGCCCACGGACATCACCAAATGCTGAGTTTCATCCATTGAAATGCTTTGCCAAGCCTTTATTTCAGCCACCTTTAGTTGTTACCTTTTTGTGGGTGCTTCTGCCTTCAGTTTTGTCTTCAGCATGCTCAGTTGGGTTGACTGACTCAGCCATTTAAGAACATTTAATTTCTTTGCCTTAAGAAGCTCTTGGGTTGCTTTCACTGTATGTTTTGGGTCATTATCCATTTGTGCTGTGAAGCACTGTCCTATCAGTTTTTGACTGAATCTGAACAGAAAGTATAGCTCTTTACACTTCAGAATTCAACCTGATACTTCCATCAGTGTCCCATCATCATTCAACACCAGTGACCCAGTTCCACTGGCAGTCGTACACATGTCCATGTCCACCATGTTTGTCAGATAATGCAGTATGCTTTGGATCATGAGGCCTTGCTTTCCTTCTCCATATTCTTCTCTTCCCATCCAGTCCCACCATGAGTTAATCTTGGTTTCATCTGTCCAAAGAATCTTGTTCTGGGCAGGCTTTCTAGCAAAGGCTAATCTGGCCTTTCTGTTCATGAGTGTTAACAGTGTTTCGCATCTTGAGATAAACATTCTGTATTTACATTCATGAACGTGTCTCTTGATTGTAGACTTTGACAATAATTAATAACTAATTAATAACTTGAGAGTATTCCTAACTTGGCTAGATGTTGCGAATTTCCATGAAGAGCTGCCAAATGCAAATTCAACACTTGGAATCAACTCCAGACATTTTATCTTCTGTTTCCTTGTTATTTCTTGGCAAATTAAGATCATAACTGGCCATGAAACTGTTTATCAGTCAACTGTCCTGTTACTTTTGAGTTGTGAAATTGGAGGGACTGTGAAAAAATGGCTGTAATTCCTAAACGGTTAATGCAATATTTTTGTTAAACCCTTTAAATTAATACTGAAAGTCTACAATTCTTTTCTTGATGGCTTCTTTTTAAATCTATTGTGGCGGTGTACACAGGCAAAATCACAAAAATTGTCACACTGTACCAATAGATTTGGAAGGGACTGTAGTCAGAGCGGAGGTTCCAGAGAAACATATTTATTTAGATTTGGAAGATTGTATCCAGGTATTAACTAAATTTAACTGAACCTCTCAGTCCACAATCTAGCAAACCCCTGCTTATGTCATTTCATGGGTAAATTGAGGTCATCACTTACCATGATGGTGGATCTGGCATCATAGGCCACACGCTTGAGTCTCTGGAACAATCCATCCCCTCCATAAGCCTGTTCATGTAAAGAGAAAGACAATAAAAGTGGTATTAGTGGTCTGAACGAAGTGTTGCTGAATGCTTTTTTTTTTTTTTAGAGCTAATGTCACTGCTTTTATATTGCCACTGAATTACCAATTACTTTTGATTACGTAATGATATTTAGCTAATATACAGTAGCTGTTTTATATTGGAGGTGTCAGATTTCTTGTACAATTTAAGCTTTCTTAACCTTTTGTTAGATTTTAGTTCAAGGATCCAACAAAGCTGTGTATCTGCCTTAACCCCTAAAATATGAGCCCTTTTATTTAAATGGACAAAAATGCAATATTTGTATTAAGAAAAGAAGTGAAGCACTTTTCAAATGGTCACAAAAAGGTCAATATCGTAGATACAGACTTAAAACTTCATATATTTATATAAATAAATAAATATTTATATAAGTTGCTTATAATACAGTGGCAAGAAAAAGTATATGAACCTTTTGGAAGTTCATGATTTTCTGCATTAATTTGTCATAAAATGTGATCTGATCTTCATCTAGGTCAAGCGCATTGACAAATATAATGTGCCTAAAATAATAACACCATAAAATTCTGATCTTTCATGTCTTTCTTGAGCAAAAACATAAAAAAAAAATCATAGTGCTAGTGGAAAAAGTAAGTGAACCCTTGGAATTAATACCTGGTTGACTCCCAATCCCCCGGGATAACCATTACCATAAAATTGGTCAAAAGAATTTCAAAGGAAAGATCCTATGTATGAAAGGTCCTTGTTGTATTTACTCATTATTTGTATTAAAATCAGTCAGAGATAGGGCAACACTAAACCTTGCAGTTCTGTGAATAAAATATGAAGTATGCATTACCTGAGCTGTGCCATCCAAGACACTCCTGATGAAGGTGATCATTTGCTCCAGACTCTCCATGGGCTCGCTAGGCAGGAAGTACTGCTCATTAGACGTGTTGAGGACAATGACAGATGGCACAGCTACCTCACTGTGATGCACACAAATCAAAAGCAGCATCACATGATTAGTATTTTTTTTAATATTAATCAAGGGTGAAATTGAAAAAAGAAGAGTCACAGGAAGAACTAATGGAAGTGCAATGGGAATTGGGCAATATCCAGAACAGGGCACTGACTAATATCCAGACAGAAAATACTGAAAAGAACTGAAGCCAAAAACCATATAGATCTGTCAGAAATCGGTCAGGAAGTTTGCTCAGGCATCAGGCAACTGGTAGTGTGCCCTGACAGAGGGAGCGAGATGAAAAAATAATAAAATGTGAATTTTCAAAAATCACTTAAAATATACTGGCAAACATTTACAATGGTGGAGAATTACAGTAAATAAAAGATAAAAATCAAAACATGAGAACCAAAAAAGGGCTAGTTCCTAACAAGTTTTCCTTTACTTGCATTTGTGACGGTAAATGCAGTCTCCTGCTCTTTTCTGAATAAAACAAGTACAGTGACACAGCTATTTTCACAACTGGGGTTTAATAATTCAACACGTTTGGATTTGAGAAACCTCCAGCTTTTGAAAACAAGAAGTTTTTCAGTTCTGTATAAAGTCAGAAGGTGAGAGATGGTTTCGTATTATTGTATCAAATAATATGCTGTAGTCATATGTAAACATGCTGATGCACTGACACAAATTAGGATCCTACATTATGTTGGACAGTTTTCTGTTTTTCATGTCTAAATGGCAGCAATTGTTTGTGAATATTTTAATAATGCAAAATGTTTTACTCTATAATGAAAATGTCCCACAAAGTTTTAATAAAATAATATAATTAATCCCTAATTAACAGGGCAATGGGCACTAGGAAAAACTAAATTCATAGAAATAGTCCAAAGAAAAAAAAGAGTGGAAAATAGAGAGATAAAAGGTAAAATTAAATTGAGACAGGACAGCGTGACAGACTAAGGGTCAGATGACTGACTGTACAAATTGGCAAAAACAAATCAGTGAAAATGCGTCAGGACAAGGTTAGTGCTTTATGAAAGACAGAATTTTTGACCAACAGAGAAAGGACAGAATTATGCCAAATTGGGTCCTTTGACTCAGAGTAACACACACATGTATGCACACATACAAATCACACTTTATTCCTTCAAATCTTATTTCAACGAGCACACAATTTAGAATGTGGGATTTACTAGGAAAGAGAGAATGCAAACTTTTAACAGCATTTGGCTGAAAAATCACCCTTTTCTCGAACTGGAATTTCAGCACAGAGAAGACCTCAGCAGCATTTAAAAAGAAACTTGTATAGGGATACAAAATGCACTTTAGATTACTTATGTACAATATATACAACCCCGTTTCCAAAAACATTGGCACACTGTAAAATATAAATAAAAACAGAATGTGATGATTGCAAATCATGTAAACCCCTATTTAATTGAAAATAGAACAAAGACAACTTATCAAATATTGAAACTGAGAAATGTTATTGTTTTCTGGAGAAAAAAAACCCCCGCTAATTTTTAATTTAATGCCAACAACACATTTAAAAGAAAGTTGGGACAGGAGCATGTTTACCATTGTGTTGCATCACCTCTTCGTTTAACAGGACTCAAACATTTGGGAACTGAGGAGACCAGTTGCTGGAATTTTGAACGTGAAATGTTGTCCCATTCTTGTCTAATATAGGATTTCGTCTGCTCAACAGTTGAGGGTCTTCTTTGTCGTATTCTGATTGATGCACTGATGCGCCAAATGTTTTCGAAAGGTGACAGCTCTGGACTCCAGGCAGGCAATGTTAGCACCCAAACTCTTTTACCATGGAGCCATGCTGTTGTAATACGTGCAGAATGTGATTTATCATGGTCACAGCCATCCAAGATTTGTCCTTGTCCCTTACATACAGAGAGTTCTTCATATTCTCTGAATCTTTTAATGATATGCACTGTAAACAATAAAATCCCCAAATTCTTTGCAATTTTACATTGACGAACATTATTCTTAGATTGTTGCACTATTTGCCCAGACAGTCTTTCACTTTTACTGCTGAGAGACTATGACTCTCTGAGATGCTCTTTCTATACCCAATCATGTTACTGACCACTTGCCAATTAACCTAATTAGTTGCGAGATGTTCCACCATAGTGTTTTGTTTTCTTTTAGCATTATACAACTTTCCCAGTCTTTTGTTAGCTCATCCCAACACTGTGAAATGTGTTGCTCTCATTAAATTCAAAATGAGCATAAATATTTCATAAAACAATTTGATGTGTTGTCTTTGTTCCAGGGTTGGGGCCATTCATGAATTGAATTGAGATTGCATGGAGAATTCCAATTCACTTCCTGGAATTGGAATTGGAATTAGAATTGCTGTAGTTGAAGGGAAATGGAATTGGAATGTCAGGGAAAAGAATTCAATTCAAATAAATTCCACAAAATACCACTTTAAGATTTGATTTGCTAAATAGTCTACTGTACATTAAATATTATGAATCAATAAATGACAGACATATAAAAGAAATACAAGAGTAATGTATGTTTTATACATTATGCATGTTACTTTCACAAATCACGGTTATAAATACAAAGTAAAATATGCAATTTGATTGTCTCATTTGCAGGTGTCACTCTGCCCCTAACAACATTTTCTTGAATTAGATTAGAATAATGTTTCCCAGACTTCCATGCAAGGTGAAGGTTCATGACCTATGATTATAAATGGAAGCCAGTTAGTGCTCATATTCGAAGGTGTGAGTTTGAGGATTTTCTGTTAGTTTGATTAGAAAGATTTTGATTTACTTTGGATTGCTTTTTTGTATCATCTTGGACTGCTCTGAGGATCCAATTTGTGTATGAACTCTGGATTCCAATATTAACACACATAATTGAAATCCCTATTAAACTGGAAATGGCTGAGAAATCTGAAATTTCTGGGAAGACTTATGAAGGATCATTTTGGTGAACCAGCTCCCACAACTTCAGAAGCAGTCTGTAAGCCTTGGGGTATACCAGTTCATGGATCCACCTGAGCTACATCAAACTTTAAATGGCATTTTCAGGTGAGTACTTGTACTGGTTGTGTACCAAGCACTTTAAAAATCATTTAAATGTGAATGGCACTACTACACAAGAATTATACACATATGATTTTTGCCATTGCTAATAAATGTGGAGGTTTGGTTATTAACAGTGTAAAACAAAAATTGCTTCTGTTTATGTTGTTGTATGTATAAAATCATGCATGGGACAAGAAGACTCAATACAATCAATATCACTGAACATGCCTGGTACTTTTGTATTCCACTTTCTCATCTTTGTCATACAACAATGTTCAGTCCCAAAAATGTGCCTTTCCAGTTGCCATTATTTATTTGAATTAAATAATTAATTATAGGCACAATATCACTCATTTGTTATACACTTTTGGAGTCACATGTACATGTGTGTCAACCGTAGTTGACTTAAATGTTTTGATGATTATTCACTGCAGTAAAAAGTGAATATGTGTGAATGAAGTGCATGAATGAACATGTCTCATTATTTTGTTACTTGAGACATATGTGGTAGCATTTATCACAATAAACTGGCAATCATATATTGGTATTAAAAGCACATTCAGATACTTATGCCCAGTGTCTCTCATCATTTATAAATTGTTTTTGTACAGATATATGTTTTATTTACATACATTGCTTGGTATTTGTAAGGTACCATAAATAAAGTGCAAATGTATGTCACTACATGTAATCCCAAATCACTGAATTGAATTCCACTTCCTGAAACTACAATTCAATTCAGTTTTCTGTTTTTGAATTCCAATTCCAATTCCATGTGTGATTTGGAATTGTTGAGTTCATTCCTGAATTGACCCCAACCCTGATTTTTTCTATTTTCAATTAAATATGGGTTTACAGGATTTGCAAATCATCAGATTTTATTTACATCTTACACAGTGTTCCAAGTTTTTTCAGAAAAGGGGTTTATAATATGTGCAGACATCAATAGAGCAGGAGTGGAAGCTCAAAACCCTTAATTAGTGTATTTGGGCTTGCAATCACTCTTACCCACACTTGTTTGGATGCACTTATGCATGTACCTATAAGTTCACAGTGAGTGTTCATTTCAACACTACTAAAAACGTCTATCAGCATTTAACAGCAAGAGAAATCATGGCATGTTCGATTTCGTCTATTGGGTGCCACTGGGTGTTCCTGGATGGAGGAATGAAGAAATTAAAACATGAAGTGAGAGAGAAGAGGAATACCCACCCCATGATGAGGCTGTTGATGTAGTCATTGCCATCCATATGGCCAAATTGGAAATCCCTGGACATTTGGAGAGGAAAAAAAATAAATAAATAAAAAATAAATTATATATATATATATACTCAGCAAAAAAAGAAACGTCCCTTTTTCAGGACTGTGTATTTCAACAATAATGTTGTAAA
>JAQQZX010032565.1:0-14464 GCA_030068355.1 Notoglanidium maculatum | reverse complement strand
CTGCTTGTCACTCATAACATGTCTGATCTGGGGGCCAACAAAAATGCCCTCTTTGATCTTGGCGTCAGTTATTCTTGAGAACATCTGTCTTAAATAATGAAAACCTTTGCCTTCCTAGTTCAGTGCTTTCATGAAATTCTTCATGAGTCCCAGTTTTATGTGAAGAGGAGGCAAAAATATCTTTGACGGGTTGACAAGCGATTCATGTGCTACATTTTTCTGTCCTGAAAACTTTTTATGGAGCGGCCAGTTCTGTCGAGAATAGTGCTACTCTTTGGCACGGCCGTCCCATTCACAGATGAAACAACAGTACTTTGTAAAGTCGAGCTGCAGTCCTAGTGACAGAGCAACGACTTCAAGATTTCCACAGATATTCCAGTTGTACCTGGTATGATGGACGTGCTTCAGCAACAGTTCCATATTCTCATATGTTTCATTCATGTGTGCTGCATAGAAAACAGGAACTGAAGGATAAACATTGCCATTGTGTAGCAGAACAGCTTTCAGGCTTAACATTGACGAATCAATGAAGAGACGCCACTCTTCCGGTTTGTGATCACAACCCAAGGTCGAGAACAATCCTTCAATGTCACAACAGAAACAGGGACTGTTGACTTTGGTTAAAAAAAAAAATTTGGTTAGATCATGATGTCGGCCTCGAAAAACAGAAATTTTCGTACCTAGTGACAGCAAACACCATTCCTGCAGTCTCGAACTCAGCAGTTTCTTCATCTGGTTCATCTAAGGTCAATCCTTGGGTGGTTTCGGAATTGGAAGACTGTCATGTGGCACGGGTCTCATTGCTGAAGGCAGATTAGGATTTTCAAGTGACTTCTTGTTTTTGGCAGAAAAACCAGACACATTATTCAAACAGAAGTAACAGTCTATCACATGGTCTTTCTGTTCTCGCCATATCATCGGAACAGCAAACGATGGTTTATGGTCTTTCGAGTGCCTTTGAGCCAGGCTCTCAGACTGACAGCACATCACACAGCAAATGTGAGGCGCCCATTGCTTGTCTTGATTACCACTTTTGCAGCCGAAATACAGATGATAAGCTTTCTTCACAAGAGCAGTCATCCAACGCCTCTGAGGCGCAACTGTATATTCGCCACAGATATAGCAGAATGTATCGCGCCTGTTACGACATTGAGACAAGCTTACTTACTATTATACTGCTACAGATACTATACTTTACTATACTGATGCTATACATACACACTGACTATCTATATTAACCAAATGAGCAGGATCAGTGTATGCAAGCCATCTTTATAGCATGCTAAGACAGCGTCAAGCTCATTCAGACCTTTCCAGGTATGCCCAGGATGTCAACTTCCACAGAACAGCTTCCAACCTGGCCTAATTCCATGCCTGGACATGCCCAGGCTGCACAATCCGTTGTTGATAAGTCACTTTACGGGAGCAATAATGTTTGGATACAAACATAAGAAAAAATCATGACAAAACTGAAGATTTCTCTAAAACGGTACGTGATGGGTAAATATTGATGTGATATTTGTGATCAGCACCCAAAGATCTACAAGAAACACCCAACAGTGTTCAAGAAGCAAAAACTTTGTTGTGCAGTGTAAATAATAAAGACACAGGTGTCAGTAGGGAATTGCTTTCACACTAGTCTTCATGTACTTGGCCAAAACAAATACAAATACCATTAATAAACCATTAATGGTAAAAATACAATGTAGTCTGAAATCTTGTGGGTTATGGTATGCTGTGAATACACCTGGAAGTAGAAAGTGACAAGTAGTCTAACTGAAAAAACCAAAATCTGATTTTTCTGTCTGTTCAGTCACTGCTTGGTAAACATAGCTATATGTCATTACCTCAGGGAAGCATTCAGCAGTTTTGAGGGCAGTGGATATATTTAAAATTTTGAAACATCAAATGTGCTCAAAAGTCATGAATGAAAATACAACACCTGACAGAATACAGTTCTAGAGCACGTGACAGCTCTAAAACACCTGACAGGAATCACATTTTTTTACAACCCCGATTCCAAAAAAGTTGTGACACTGTGTAAAACATAAATAAAAGCAGAATGCAATTATTTGCAAATCCTTTTTGTCCTGCAGTACCAGTCAAATGTTTGGACACACCAACCTACTATAGGTTTTTCATAGGTTTAAAGACACTTCATGTCTTAAAGTATCTTTCTTAAAGTAAATTTGTCTTTACTTAGTTACTTTTTTGTTTAGCACATAATTCTATATGTGACGTGTTATTTTATAGTTGTGATGTTTTCAGTGTTGTTCTACAATGTATAAAATAGTTAAAACAAAGAAAAACCCTCAGTTAATGTTTGGAAACTGAGGACTCTAATTGTTGAAGCTTTGAAAGTGAAATTCTTCCCATTCTTGCTTTATATACGAATTCAGTTATTTTATATACAAATTCAGTTACTTAACAGTCCGGGGTCTTCGCTTGCATATTTTGAGCTTCATAATGCAACATGCATTTTTAACAGGAGACAGGTCTGGACTGCAGGCAGGCAAGTCTAATACCCACGCACTTTTAGTACAAAGCCATGCTGTTGTAATATGCAGAATGTGGTTTGGCATTGTCTTGCTGGAATAAGCAGATGTCCCTGAGATAGACGTCGTTTGGATGGTAGCATGTGTTGCTACAAACCGTGTTATGTACCTTTCAGCATTAATGGTGTTTTCACAGATGTGCAAGTTTGCTTTGCCATGGGCATTAATACACCCCCATACCATCACTAGGGTTGGGAACCAAAACTCAGTTCCAAATAAAAAATGAATTTAAATTTCCAAAAATTTGAATTGTATACATCATATACAGTATATCCACAAAGTGAATGTATGTACCTTGTGGAAAAAAACTTGAGTGAAAAATCTTTGTATGTTATGAATGTTATGAGTATCTTTAGAAGGTCCTACCAAAAGCCATCACATTTAGAAGTATGAAAACTGAAGAACTATTTTTGCAGGTCTGCTCATTGCAGGACAGTGAATCAAACTAAAAGAAAGGACTGAGTTTGGCTGGTTCTGTGATAGCATAGCCTGCCTGCAAATTTTACATAAGTTTCAGGGCCTTAATGTAGGACTTAAGAAGTTAATGCAAATACAAGTAGTTGCATGAAGATGTAAAAAAGTCTGTTACAGTCACCACTTTTGGCCACAGGCATACTTCATCTGTGTCAGTGGAAGTCCCAGCAGTTCTCATACAGTGCTATTCCTAGAACAATCAGGGAATCAGGAGGAGGTTACGAGGAGATCAGCCACAGCCAAATATCTCCAGAGGGTCAGACAGGTGCTCAGAAGCCAACTAAATGGTAGGAATAAGATCTAAGCCATCAACATGTATGCCCTACCAACCATCCAACCAGCTGGAATAGTGAACTAGAAATAGATGCCATTGATGTCGAGACCTGGGAACGCCTCACGATGCATAGAGGGTTCCATCAGAAGCCCAGCTCCCTGAGACTCTATGAACAATGGACAGAACGGGGGGACGAGGATTAGTGAGTGTCAGAGCCACTATCCAGAATGAAACAAGGAACATCCGAGAATACATCAAGAATATGGCCCCCAAAAACGAGCTGATGAAAGAATGACTCAGGCAGCAAAAGACAGAAGATGAGGAGGAGGATGAGAAAGCATCGTGGAAGCCCAAGCCCCTCCATGGAATGTACCACCGGCATATAGAGGAACTGGCTGACATCAGGAAATCCTACCAGTGGCTAGAAAAAGCAGGCCTGAAGGACAGCATGGAGGCTCTGTTTATGGCAGCACAAGAACAGGAAGCACTAAGCACCAGATCGGTAGAGGCAGGGGTCTACCACAGTAGGCATGACCCAAGGTGCAGGCTGTGTAAAGATGCCCCTCAGACTGTCCAGCACATAATAGCTGGGTGCAAGATGCAAGCTGGAACAGCATATACTGAAAGGCACAACTAAGTTGCAGGAATAGTGTACAGAAACATCTGTGCCACGTATGGGCTAGAAGCTCCTCAGTGGGAGACACCATTGAAAGTGGTTGAGAACAACAGAGCTAAGATCCTGTGGGACTTCAAGTTCCAGACAGATAAGCAGTTGCTGTCCAACCAACCAGACATAGTGGTGGTTGATAAGAAGCAGAAAACAGCAGCACTGATAGGATATGGCAATCCCAGCTGACAGTAACATCAGGAAGAAGGAGCATGAGAAGATCGAAAAGTACCAAGGCCTGAAGGAACAACTGGAACAGATGTGGAAGGTGAAGTCCAAAGTGGTTCCAGTAGTAATAGGATCATTAGGGGCTGTGACTCCCAAACTTGGAGAGTGGCTGCAACAGATTCCAGGCAAAACAACGGAGGTCTCCTTCCAGAAATGTGCAGTTCTAGGAACAGCTCCCCTTCTTCACGCACACACTTGAACTTCTATCTTTGTGAGGACACTCTGACATAATGCATTCCGCAACTCCTTATCCTTACCTTAACCATAAAAACTAAATGCCTAACCTCAATCATTACCTTAACCATAACCCAGACCTAATTCTAACCTGAACACTAAAACCAAGTATTAACCCTCAAACAGCCCTTTGAAGAAGTGAGGATCAGACAAAATGTTCTCACTTTCCAAAAGTGTCCTCACTCTGTAGGTTAAATATTCTGTTGGTTATTCAGTCCTCAATATGTAGCAAGTACAAGTGCACAGACACACACACACACACACACACACACACACACACACACACACACAAGTAGTAATCAAAACTGGTTCTCAGATGATTGGTGATAAACAGATTTAACAAAAGACATGGAGAGTATGAATGTCAGTAAGTATGTTAGAATATTCATCACAGAGGGATGGAGAAATAGAGAGACAAGACAAAATATATTTTTACCTGCTGAGTACGGCTCTTGTCTTTCCACATATATAAACTCGTTCCTCTCATATTTGGCTCGGATCCACTGTTCGCGCAGCAACCTGTGGGGGGCAAGGCACATAGTCATTTCATATTCTTGCCTTTTCTAGCACATCATAGAAGCCCTAAGCAGTTTTGGTCTTTGCATCTTCTTTAATAACGAGGGGCAGAATTTTGTCACAATGTGTGCAAGCACTACATTTGCACTACAAATACATATAATGGCATTTTTAGCCATTTTCAACTCATAAAATGCATATTTTTATAAAAAATGGTAATTTTGTCTACACTAACATCAGCATTGATATGCTGTATGCAAAAATAACTGGGTCCATAAACTAAACTGCACACATAAGACCCAGCAGGGCTATACAGCATGACAGCCTTATCAATGAGACAATATTCTTAAGCAAGGTGAATTCCATCCTGTGCTAAGTTAAAAAAGATCACAGTTGCTGTGTGTGTGTGCGTGTGTATTGCACAATTTAGACAAATCATTGATCTCAGGCAGACCATTCTCAATTGCTGTTTTGCACTGTAAAAAACTAAATCTTAAAAAATTACTGGTAAAAATGGCTGCCAAACAAAAACATAAAATTAAAGTAAAATATCCTAATTCAAATAAAGTGCAAAAACAATAAATGTACAGAAATTTTACAGAAATTAACGGTTTTGCAAAGAATAACTGTTAACCCATTAAGACCTAAGGTGCATTATAATTAATCATCATTTCTTAACATATATAACAATATATAACATAACGTTATTATTATAATCAACCTCATTACACAAGTCACATCACCAGTCGCAACCACAGCTCCTCAGTGAAAATTTTGGAAAACACATGTAATGGCATTGCATCATCAGGCAGGACAATCTTTACCCCTGGATTTTGGAAATACTGACTCTTACGCCGTGGATTACAGTCATCTTAGAATTCAACAAACTCAGAGAAATCCTCTTCCTAGTCGTCAAACATCTCTCACCCACTGAGCAATATGTGAAGCACAACTTTTAAAATTTTTCTGCAAGCTAAAAGCATTAAAACCAAAACAAAGTATATTTCCCATAATGCATTTTGCCTTCCCCATGTGTATGCAAATCGCTATACATTTCAACAGTCACATGTCTTGAAAACAATAACATCATATAAACCTACAACATAAATATTTGTTATTCCTTAGATATAACAATTTTTTTTTTTTGGCTTTGCCTTAAAATTGCAAAGAACAATGTTAAATTGCTAATATGGACATGAACCTTTATTTAATGAGATACATATTTAATTACAGATACTGTCATTTTACCACATTTTTATGTAATTTAAGAAAGCAGAAAAAATACTGTATAAATTACAGTATACTGTAATTCTTAGAATAGTATTACTTATCATGGAAGAGTCACCTTCTTCCAGATGACGGTGCTGTTGACAAGCCTGGCTTTACCCAGTGAAGTCAATTTCTGTTGACATTTTTAAATCACAGCCAAAGACCCATTTCTTTTTCTGTCATTTTTTGTGTGTGGGGTGGTGGTTAAAGTTATTAATTTTTAATGGTCTGTTTATTTTAATTCTAGTTTTTATCTTGATTGTTTATGCCTTATTAGTGTGCAGCACTTTGTGCAGACGTCTTGTTTAAAATGTGCTGTATAACTAAATTTGACTTGACTTGACAGTGAAAAAGCAACCATTTCATATCTATGGGCCATGTTCAGAATTTAAGTAAGTATGCTTTTTGAGGAGTTAATTTTTGCTCTGTTCAGGTCTCAGAATTATCTCTGGTCTTAAGAGGTGGTCAGACTGTCACACTATTTGCACACGCAAAACCAAAACTGGGCGGTGTCTAGTTCTATATGATTCTGACCTTGAACAGAATTATCATTATGAACTGTGCTTCAATTTGATCTGTAATCCATAGCAGATGACTGTACTAACATCATGGGCACAGATTTCAATGATTTAATGACCCTGATTTAGTCTCATGGGCACATTTAACAAAACTGTGCACATCATTTAGTATGTGAGTAGACAGAACAAAAAAACAACAATAAAGCTATAAGTAACTATAATAAAAACAAATAAGAACAAATAAATAAAGCTTATTGTGGTCTTGTGGCCAATTACTTTGGGAAAAACATTAGTCATTGCAAACTAACATGATCAAGAGGACTAATATTTTTTCATGAAAAACTCCCTCCAAAAGAGCCAAATCTGGCATCCCCAGAGGTATGAAGTGTATGCAGGTATTTCAATAAACTGAATGAGCCACATGCCCAATCATGTTGTATCCCTGTACAACATTGCACTCAGTATTCCTGTGAGAGGCAGTGGATTCACTATGACCTTGACAAAAGCGCCTGAGTAGTGTGACTCTGAGAACTGAAGACATTGCTGGCATAAACACTGATGCATGTTTTGAACTTGTGTTCACTGGCTCCTACTAGCATCTAACAAGCAAATGAGTTTGGTTGGGGTATTCCTTCAGCACAATTCACCATGGTTACAGGTCACATGGTCGTTACACAAGAAGACAAAAGGCATATAAAGAACACTAGTTCTTTACTCACTGGCAGTCTGTGTGTGTTGGGCAGTAATAGAATGCTGGCACCATCTGTTCATATTTGGCTTTTGCAGCACTGTTACCAATGGAGGCCATCAACTAAAGAGAGACAGACAGGGAGATGTCATTAGGTACAACAGCTTCCATCTTCTTTTAAAAAACAAAGGCTAGAGATAAGAAAATGGTGCAGTTGTAATTGTGCAGTTTTATATTTAAAGTTAAATCCATACAAGTCACAGGGTAGGTGGGGCAAGGTGCATCAAGCACTCTCTCTTTTTCTCTCAGTGTGTGTGTGTGTGTGTGTGTGTGTGTGTGTGTGTGTGTGTGTTCACGTGTGTGTGTGTTCACATGTGACATTTTTGACTAAAGGGCTGAATTGTTATTCAGCCACATTCTTAAGCACACTTATTCTATTTCAATTCAATTCAGTCAATTTTATTTGCATAGCACTTTTAAACATATGAATTTATAAATGTATCCCATCTATGTATAGACCATCTGCCACAAGATTCTGTTTATTGATTGTAAAAAAGTTTATGAGTTACTGTAGATTTCCTGTAAGCTCAAATCAGTCTGGCCATTTTCTTCTGACCCCTCAAGAAGACAGTTCCACCTACAGAATTGCTACTCGCAGAATGCCTGTAAAGATCCCGTCTCAATAAAACTCTGTCCTTCTCACTTTTTGATATAATTACTGAGCTCAAATGAGCTTGGTGTGCAGAATTTATGTCCTTTTTGTTCTTTTGAAAATCATTAATCTGATAATTCACTGATGCTTGTTAATACTACTGCCTTCTTAATAACACAATACTGGGCAGAACTGTTCAAACAGTTATAATTAATAATCAAAGAGTAATAAATAAGTAATAAACAAATTACACAGTATACTACATCTCATACAAACACCCTATTGTTCAAGTCTGCTATAAATATGTATATTGTTTTGCAAAAGAATTCTGAATTAAAATGCCTGCTCTGTAGAACATGTGCAGTGGTCAGAAGACTATTTTTGTCTGAATGGTCAGAAGTTCTCAGAATAGCAGAATGACAGGCATGGGAGAGGTAGAGAGAGGAGAGACAGTCCACCAGTTAATTGATTGGGGATGACATTGCTCTCTCATATTGCTAAAAAATAAATAAATAAAAAATGCTAAAATATATACTAAATATATAGTATACTAAATATACTTTGGCGGCTGTTAATATATCTCTGTGACCTGTCCAATTAAAGTCTATGTGTAAAAAACACTGGGATTAGATTTACATGAGGACCTGGGATAATTGCTTCATTTACAGGAGCTATTGAATGATCTCTAGAATGGCTTTCCATCCAGATTGGCCATGTCTTTATGTCCATTTTTTCCCCCAAGAAAATAAATCAAATTACCTACTTTTTTCCCAAAATCTGTGGTGGTTTGATAATTTTAGACCCATCTTAATAGATATTTTGTGATTTTGCAGACATATGTTGTCTCTTGCATTAGAAAAAACTGCTGACTGCTGCTACTTGCTATATTTCAGTCACCTAGAGTGTGTACCTACATTAAGCACTATCCAAATAATAAAATCAAAATAGCACAATCATAAAAGCCACAGACAAACAGACACTTTACATTTTCATACACCACAAAATCACTATTTGTTCTCTAGAAATAAATTAAGAAACTGTTGTATCACTGTCTGCTCTTAAATACAGTATCTAATGTTTTATTCTGCCAAATAATTAAAGATCTGCCATGTAAATTTAGTTTTTTCTTGTTGTTTTTGAAACAATGTGACTGGGTGACATACTAGGACTTTCAAAGTTGGCTGTTACCTTCCTAGACTGTAATGGCCAAAGAAAGGAAACAGGCGGGTGTCATGACACACTCCTTGCTATACGCACTGCATGCCTTCGAGACTCGGCCATGCGCACGATGTTTCCTCAAGCTCTGTCGCTCTCAAAGCGGAAGCACGCACTTCCGCATGGTGATGAAGACGACACTGACTACAGTTCCAGTGAGCACCTGCTCCCAGCCATTAGGCCAATCAGAGGGAAGCAGGTGCATCTCATTCATGGACTGATCAGCTGTGTTTTAAAAGGACTGCCATATGCGCTTCCAATTTGCGAAGCATTAGTATAGCCCCGCAACGCGCTTTTATACCCGTGGTTGATTTTGTGCATTTCTGACTCTTTTCTCTGTTTTTGACTACTGTTTGTTGTATGTTCATTGAGACTCTGTTTGCCGATTGACTGACCCTTTTTCTGTATTGTGGATTACTCTTTCTGCCTGCCGTTATTGCACCTCTGCCCACCGTGTATTTAAATAAACACCATACAGCTTTTACCTTCGTCTCCTTTCCTGCACTTGTGTCTCACCATGAACGGGACAATTAGAAAAGCCTGTCGTTATTAAGTTGCATGTGGCCCCTCCATTAACATGTGACCACCCATAACAATCTCAATGAAGAAGATGGGGGGAGAGTCATCTATACATAATTATTCATCAATACAACCAGAAACATCAGGGAGAAAGAATAAGTGAGCTGTTCCAGGATGCAAGAAAGAAAACCAAGTCAACATAGTCTTCCAAAGGTAGATAAAATACAAAAAGAATTGCTGAATTTCATTTATGGATAAGTCCCTGAAGATTCCGTGACCCACGCTTTACCAATGCAGAGATCCAGCCTAGATGCTAGCTAATGCCTCGCTCTCTGGCGCATTCTAGTTCTGCTCCATCCAGTGGCATCTCTTAGAGTCCCATGCTAGGCTGCCTGACCAGCACAGAGATGTGGCATAGGTGCTAGATAATGCCTCCAGAGACCTGGATTCTAAAATAAAATTTCAGAGATCTTTGCCTTAATTTTTACAGAAACATGGCTAACCAAGGATATCCGGAACTCATTTATTCAAACAAACTCATTCCATATACCGCAGCAAACGAACATCTGAATCTGATTAGATTTGATTCGATTAGATTTAGAATTTTGGTGTCACTTTAGTGGAAAAACATTAATATAGCTATGGTTTGACATGGATTTTTATTGAAAGAATCTGTGTAAAAATGTTCAGAAGTGTTTGTTTTGCATGAAAGCCACAATAGGACTTGAGAATATGCTTCAGAATATTATTTTGCACAACAGTTTGCTTATTCTTTACGCCATCAGATAAATTACTCCAACATAATGGGGGCCCATCAATAGGCTTACTGTCAAAGCTCTTGCCATCCATTTCCTGTCAATTGTAAACATTAGGTTTCTAAGAGTAAAATCATGAGTGCTCACTATCACAGTAGTATCTAGTATGGTAAATAGCTTATGTTATATGTTAATCCTGTAGTGAGTAGGATAGGCCTACTTTGTCCACTGTTGTTTTGGAAAATTATTGTAAAGAAAACTAACAATGTCAGAAAAACATAGGATCTAAAGTACATTTAATATTACCAGTCCGAAACTGCCATCTATAGTCTTGGTTATAGCTGGTTATTAATGATTTTTTGTAAAATTCTAAAATGGCAGGAGAAAAAGGAACCATAAAGTTCAAAAAGTTAAATAAATAAAAAACCTTGCAAACTTAACAAAAGCATCTCAAGGAACATTATTACATTTACATTTACATTTTACATTTTACGATTTAAATAGATTTTATTATCTATATAATATATAGATATATTAATCTATATATAATAAAATAGATTTTATTAACAGGCCACTCAGATACTTGTTCAGTCCCCTGTCATCTCAAGACTAGACTACTGTAATGCGCTCCTAGCAGGTCTGCCGCTCAGTGCAATTCGACCCTTGCAACTGATCCAGAATGCAGCTGCACGACTCGTTTTATACCTTCCCAAGTTCTCCCACACCACCCCATTGTTACGCTCCCTTCACTGGCTTCCCATAGATGCCCGCATCAGATTCAAAACACTGATGCTTGCCTACAAAGCCAAAAATGGACCTGCACCCTCCTTCCTCAAAGCACTTATCACACCCCGCACTGCACCACGTTCCCTCCGATCCTCCAGCACTGCTCGACTGCTTTCTCCATCTCTCAAGGCACAAGGAAGACATGCATCTAAACTCTTATCTGTTTTGGCACCTAGGTGGTGGAATGAACTCCCCCATGATGTCCGAAAAGCTGAGTCACTGGGTGTCTTCAAACAACGACTAAAGACTTACCTCTTTCGGAAGTACTTGGACTAGCATTTATTCTTCACTTTAATATTAAAAAAAAAAATAAAAAAAAAAAAAAACTTTCTGTATTACTTCCCAACAGTTTTTAGTGTGATGGTATTCTAAGCCCAGGTCTTAATGAGCCAGTATCAGAATATATTTAATGATAACTTCAAAGCACTTATTTAAGTCGCTCTGGATAAGGGCGTCTGCCAAATGCTGTAGATGTAAATGTAAACATGTTTGTCCCTTGGATCCAGTGAAGGAAAACTGTAACACTACAGCAAACAAAGACATCCTTTACAATTGTGTGCTACTAATTTAGTGGTAACAGTTTGGGGAAGGAAACCTCAGAATAATGCTTTGTCTGGTGAAACTACCAGCAAAGCAATGCAGGCATTCACAAGGGCCCTGAACCTGTCAGTGCCCAATATATTAGCCAAGGCTAAAAGGAAGTCTGCCAAGTAACTATTCACGTAATGCTTACATTGAGGTTTGCAGAACTACAAGATGACCGGTAAGCAAAAGAGCATGTTTTCTGCTGGGGGTCGAGTTGCTGGGTCCAACCCTAGGTGTCCTTTTAAGGGTCACAACTGATTTGAAGCCTGTTGGCTGCATCTGTGAACTGCAGGAAGTTGAACTGGGTCCTATACTGGACACCACAGCAGTCAAGTAGTCTCCCAAATGCAGTGATGGACACCTCATCCTTGTACGTCTCGTTGGTAACAATGTTGAAGGGCTTAAGCCATTATGTGTGGCCTTAGCCCAATTTCAGCCACTTCAGCAGAGCCATTTCTGTGGTACACATCACCCATTTGCAAAGGGCAAGATGCCTTCTCTGTGTTGAACAACACCAAGCCCAAGCATTGTATGGTGATATCAGATTCAGGGTCTAGCCTGCTAGTTGCTGTTATATGATGTTAGCATGAGGTCTCCAACCCAAGGACTGCATATGGCAGTTGACTGATACCGAGACAATAGGGAGTCTGCTACAATCAATAGACATGAGTTTGCAGGCAGTGGACAGGACTGGCTCAGTGAAAATGCAGCAATGGAGGGAACAGATTCTGGCCTATTAGCATTATTAGCTCAAGCTGTGTGAGGGAAAGGAGAGAAGCACTGTCCCAGTGGATGTCCAGTTGGACATAGGGCGATAAACAGAAGCACACACTCTAGCTCTGTTAGCACAGATAGCTCCAACATCATGAGCTGGAGCAAGCCACCCTTATGTTAGCAACAACAGCCTAGCTATCTCAGGAAGTACACAGTGTAAGTTAAAAAGCTAAGTTAGCAATAGCAATTCACAGCAATCACTCTGACAAAAAGAAGAATGGATACACTCACAGAAGTAGAGGAGGCAAAACAAAACAGCTGAGCAATAACAGAGCATATCACAGCTTTAGAGTACAGAAACAAAACTAAAATTCTGTCCAACTCATAAGCTGCACAAGATAGCTCAGAACTCTACAAGCAGTCCGAGCAATAAGATGTCTTGTTACAATGGAGATTTATAACAAATATTAAGTTTTTTCAAAGTTACATTTTTTTTCATCTGATATTAAAATTAAGACATTAATTTCATACCATGGTAACATACGACTGCCTTCATTAAAGAAGTATACATGTGATGTTGCCTTCAAATTTTATACGATTAGGAGGCCTAAGACCTAGCTCTCTTTATACCATTTCTAAATTTGACAGCCAATTAGTGCAAATGCTACCCAAACTACTACATACTTAACCAGCTGTCTCGCCAAACAGAGCAAGAGGTACTAATGACATTTAAGTGTCCATAATATTGTGGCTTTTGACAACAATAGAAGAAGATCCTTCTAGCCTAATCCCCATTGAACAGGCACAATAATTATGTTCATATACTCACCTCAACCTCTGATTTCTCCCAGGGGTCAAGTAAGACAGATTTGACTCTGCTGATCTGAGGAATGTTGCGGTGGAAGCCTGAGCAGCTCTGACACATGTATACACCCAAGGTGAAAGATGCCCACTCTGGACCTACAAGACACAGACAAAGCACCTAAGCAGAATTTGTAATTACACATAGGGATAGAAAGACAGAAAGAAAGAAAGAAAGAAAAGGAGAAAATGGAATCCCAAATGCAAGAACTTGTATGAGAGAGAGAGAGAGAGAGAGAGAGAGAGAGAGAGAGAGAGAGAGAGAGAGAGAGAGAAGGAGCACATGGCAAGGAGGGGGAATATGAAAATATTTCAACCCCTCTTCCATTTAACCTGCTGGGTTCATGCGCCCTCTAGTGGGAGCGCCGTCGCTCCCGCGCTCATCATCTTTCAGTTCCTTTACTCTATAAAATAAACTAAATAACATAGGGCTATTTTTTCTTTGCCGGCACCAAAAGGACTAATCCTGCTACACATATACGTAATTTCATATTCCTGTGTCATACAATTCATTAGAAAACAAGTAAAGAACAACAACATTGCCCCTAGCGGCTACACAAAAAAACATGCCTCTTCATAAGAATCGTCTATTTAAACATGTGTTCGTTGCCAAAATGTCTTGTCTTTTGCAATTAAAAATTCCTTTTGCAGTCAAAGAACAAAATAAAAGGACTGGGTAGATTAACATGTGACTGTAACATAGTACTGTATTTACTGACTCACCTAGTAGCGCAAAATGGAACTTTCATTTCATACGTCATACGACCTTCTTCCTCTAGACGTTATAGTGATCGCAAGAATTGTTTTTCCTCGAAAACATGACTCAATAATCAAAGACACATGTGTCTTTAAGAAAGTAGTGTAGTTTTTATTTGACCAAGTGGATTATATTCCGTGTTTGGAGGCCGAATTCCCGAGTAGTGCCCATGCAAAAACAGTTCGGCGTTTTCATCA
>JAQQZX010032284.1:0-14482 GCA_030068355.1 Notoglanidium maculatum | reverse complement strand
AGTAAACTTTTTTCATGTTGTCATTATGGGGTGTTGTGTGTAGAATTCTGAGGAAAAAAATGAATTTAATCCATTTTAGAATAAGGCTGTAACATAACAAAATGTGGAAAAAGTGATGCGCTGTGAATACTTTCCGGATGCACTGTAGTGTATGTTGCCGGAGCTGATGGGACAGATCACTCAGCTGGTGCAGAGGAAATGGATCTACTGCAACTACCACCTAGGGCAACAGAAGAATCCCACCAACAATAAAATAATATTTCACATGATCATGTTATTTTTAATGTTTTACATGTTTGTGCACTGCTGCCTGTCCCTGTGTGTAACAAGCAGAGATGTACAAGTGCCTATGTAGGTGCATATACTATCTTTATAATGTACCATTAAAATAATAGTGAAATACTGTGACATTGACTTCAGACCAGGTTTTTGTTGGCCAATCACACAATCACTTTCCACTGCCTCAAGATAGCACTGTGCCAACAGTGTACCTGAGTACACTTCATTTTATGACCAACAAGCCCATGGGTGCATGTGTATTTGCTAATTAAACAATGTGGGCACCGGACGATAAAATGACAACTGTCGGTCTCAAACTAGCAAAGCCAGGTGTAAGATAGGGCCCATAGTTTATTATTCCTGGTCCTGGTATATACACCTACTTGGCTTTTGAGTTAATTAGGTTTTAGCTAAACCCAATTCCAGGGACCAGTTAAACAAGCTAATAAATATGATAACTATAATAATGTAATAATTATATTACGATAATGGTGAGCTGTGTTAAGAACTATTGCATAGCTCATATGTTGTGACCTTCACAGTCAACAAGGGCCTCATTCATAAATGGTGCATATGCTCAGAACTGGGTCTGGAATGTGTATACACAACCTTCAACACCAACATATTTTTAAAAAAGTACTTGCATGGAAATTGGGCATATATTTTCATAACCATTATATAAACAACAAATCTAAAATTTGTTTAATACCCTCCCCAAACGAAATAATATCTTGCTATTGGTTGGTATTAATTACGGATAATTAACACACTTTTCCTCATCTTAAATCTCAAAAGAACACATAAATCCACAAATCTCCAAAAATACTCTTTTCTGCTTTTACTCCACCATTGCTGGTGGTATCTAACTCAAAAGTGAATATGATACCCCACATTTAAATGTGTGTGGTAAAGTGCATAGACCATTTATGGATATTTGTGGGAGGTAACTGTACTCAGTTACTGGAATCCATGCACAGTTTTATAAATGAGGCCCCAGATCCAATATCAAGTTAGACATGTTAAAAAGTTATTGACAGTTATTGAGAGCTACCCTGTTTTCTTCCACCTGCATAGCCACAAATGCAACCTAAAAACAGTGAAACTACAACATGCCAATGCAAGGAAACATGTTCTTGGATAATTACACTGAATTATTTTCCATTCATATCACTGATGAATTCCTAAAACTTGCCAATTTAAGATGACCTGCATTGCCAAACAATGCAAAACAACAGAACTGTAATTCTAATCAAAAAGCATTTCTGATGTCATGATCCATGATATACAGTACCAAATGGTGATTTTATGTCTCTATGGAGTCATAAAACATTTCAATTGCACCCAGACTATTCACTATTCAGTCTATACTCATACATGTATTCAGATGAACAGCATTTCTTAATTTATGTTAGCCATTCAACAACCTCATCTCTGATAGCCATTCATTAGCCATACTCCATTAGTCATTCAGCAATCCAGACTATTTTATTCAAGTGAAAAACATCAGGCACTGCTGTATGAGATGTTTCTGATACGACTTTCTTACAGAATCCTAGAACTTCAGTAAACATACTGAATAAATTGGTATACTTCATGCAAGGACTTTCACAGTTGCTAAAAATGCAGAAACACTAACAGAGGGCACTGCAGAAATATGATCTGAAATTGTTGGGAAAACAAAATAGAAACAAAAGCCAATGGATACACAAAACTTTTAATATGATCTGAAGGAGATGCCTCATATGCTTTTTTTTTTATCTGAAGAATTTATCACTTTCAAACTATCAAGTGTTGCATCTAGACATTTTTGTTCACTTTGTTTATAAATGATACCTTCATGAGGCCTCTCAAAAATTACAATACGACAGTGTTCAACATATTGCATGTCATATTTAAATTTTTTTTTAAGACTTCATGAAAGTATTTATATGGCAATATAATAAAGAAATAACCAGATATAAATAAGTCTTAGCATGTTGGTGGCAGCTACCTGCAATTATTCAGTAAAGTATGGTTTAATCAATTCAGACATTCATGATGCACTGAAAACAAAATAGCTAATCTCGGTTTCATTCATAAATTTGCCAGAATAAAAAAGGCATATATTTGTGAGAGGTTATTTAGCAGCTCCGGTACTCTGCTACACAGCATTCTCTAAGCATAGTTTCATAGTTTCAGTTAAATCCCATGTCTGAAACCTAAAAATCCTCCGTACTGTTGATCACATATCCAGGATTATTCTAGTTTCTCCTGTTTATCCATAAGATAATAAGTTTTTGACACTTCCTTAATGTTTGAATGTCACAAGAAGAAGAAATGTAATACCAGATGTTCCCATATATGTTAGCACTTCTGATGTATTTAGCTCTCATATTGCTCTTCTAGTCCTGATTTTGTTCCACTATGTTTAACAATTTTCCGACTGCTGGTAATATTGAGCATCAGTGAAGAAGCTTAGTATAACTTATTTATAAAATGTACAGATCTAATCTGTCTGTAGCACATTCTTTGAACATTTTCTGTACACTATACAAATATAACATCCTAAAAATACAACATATTTTTGGTATCTGATCATGTTCTCTGAGTGATGTTTTTGTCACTAACAATGTCTTATGGATTTCTACATGAATCTGAACAGTCAAAACCCTCCCCTGACAAGAACCACTGTCTCTACAAGGAAATTCTGGACAATCACTGCAAACAGCATTTGCTTTAAATGAAAGCCTACACAGTCACAGCCTACCAAGTCAGCTCTGGCCTAATCTTTACCAAATAGCATACACGTTATTTATTCGTAATAAATACAAACGACATCACTATAGTAGAAGTAATCAAAGCGCACAGGCTCACGACACTGGAGCAAAGAACGGCAAAGCGGAAACAATAGCTCAAAAAGACAATTCTAAAGCTATGATCAGACGACAACAGCAACGACAAAAAACCAACCAACGAGCCAGGCATGTGCATCATAGCTGTACCAGCGTCCTTCACATTTGTCTGGCGATGCTGAAGTGTTGGTGGTAATTGTGAACTCGGCAAGAACATGAAGAGCACGTCTCCAAGGTCACGGTGCAAAAGGATATATTATTGAAAGAGTCCACGCAGTTCATGCATGCACGTTGCGCTTACGTAGCAGAGAAATCAGCAATAAAAAGCCGTCCTCGCGGCCTGAACTCAAAGGCGGGCAAGCATCAGAGACATCCTCACCGTCATCATCCTGGTTAGTGTGTGTGTCGTAATTTGAACAAGATCCAGAACCGTTGTGCTTCCTCAATATGATGCTATAGCTAGCAGAAACAGAGAACGACTTCAATCGGAATAATAAAATTATAAACGCGTAAGTGAGAGACGTACAGATTCAGAAGTGAAACCCAGATTCCTTAAGCACGCCCATATTGATCACAGAGGGATAAGGCAGCTGATCATTACTGCACGGCATATTAAATATTTGTGTCTTATGACGGGTGCCATTCGTAGTTTGCTATTTTTATATCACGGAATTTAATTAATAGCCTTTTATATTTATTTTTAAATTAACAAATACATTTCCCAATTTCAAGTATTATCATCTAATTCAGGGATATCAAACTTCAATTCTACCCGGGCTACATCAGCATTTTTATAGCTTATGCATATATAATACATACTTACTGTATATGCATGCACACCGCGCGCGCACACATTTAAAGAGACCACTTCAATTTTTCCATAAATCACCATCTCTATGTATGGCAGCCATTTCATTCAAGTCTCTGTGGTAGAGTTTCAACACAAGCACATTTAATTTTACTTAATGAGGTACTGATTATGTGATCACTTGTAACAAATCTTATATATTGAGGAAAAATATAAAATCACCGCTGTAGTCATCACTATGCTATTGCATAACACCAGTAACACCAATAACACCAGTTTGGATGACAAAAACTAATGCTAATAGTATGTTAAATTTAATAGGAATACAACATTTCTATTCATCATGCCAAAAGAGTTAAAAAAAAAAGTTTTGAATTAGAAAAAGGGTTCAATTCTTCCTTTATTGGCAGAGGGATACAGTGAGTGTCAGGTTGCTTCCTTCTTAAAAATCTCAAAAAATGGCAGTTCATAAGAACAAGGTCAAGAAGGAGACAATGGGGACAACAAAGTTACAGACTGCTAGAGGGCAAAAACAGATCTCCATAGACTGGGATGATGGTCAACTCCTTCGAATGTCTCTTAACAACCATAGGATGACATCAAGTGATCTACAAATAGAATGGCAAATGGCAGCTGAGATTAAGTGCATGGCAAGGACACGGTCCTCCAGGTGGGGTTTAAGTCAAAGCTGGAAAAAAAAAAAAATATCAATGAAGAGCCAAGCTGATGTTTGCCAACAACCATAAGGATTGGACCGCAGAAGTCTGGAGTAAATTCATCTTCTCTGATGAGTCCAATTTTCAGCTTTCCCCCCATCACCTGGTTGTCTAATGGTTAGGCAGGGATCTGGAAAGGCCGACAAACCATATTGTCTTGCATTCATTTCATTTGGCAGACACCCTTACCCAGAGTGACTTACATTTATCTTAAATATACAATGGAGCAATTGAAGGTTAAGGGGCTTACTCAAGAGCCCAGCAGTGACAGCACTGTGATTTGAACTCATGACCGTCTGATCAATAGGCCAATGTCTAAACCACTGAGCCACCACTGCCCTCACACCCACTGTGAAATTTGGTGGATGACCGAAGATGCTGTGGGTGCTTCAGCAAAGCTGGAAAGGGGGCAAATGTTTGTTTGAAAAGGAAGCATAAATCAAGCCATGTATAAGGTTGTTCCAGAGGAAAACTTGCTACCTTCTGCTCAGACAATGTTTCCTAATTGTGTTTTCCAGCAGGACAGTGCTCCATGCCACACATCCAGGTCAATCAAGGTGTGGATGGAGGACCACAAGATCAAGACCCTGCCATGGCTAGGCCAATCTCCAGACTTGAAACCTCTGGAATGTGATCAAGAAGATGGATGGTCACAAGCAAAAAAGTGGAGCTGATTGAATTTTTGCGCCAAGAGTGGCATAAAGTCACCCAAGGGCAATGTCAAAGACTGGTGGAGAGCATGCAAAGATGTATGAAAGCGGTGATAAATTGTCTGAGGTATTTCACCAAATATTTATTTCTGAAATCTTCCCAAGTTCAAATATGAGTATTGTGTTTAAAACTGAACATGATTTCTTTGCATTAGGTCTGAAAACACTGCATCATTTTTGTTATTTTGGCCAGTTGTCATTTTCTGCAATTAAATGTGCCAATATTAAAATGTTAAAAGTGACAATATTTTTATGTGGAATTTAAGGGAAAAGTTATCAGTTTTTGGAATAAAACAAATTTTCATGTTCCTCAAACACATAAATAGTAAAACCAGAGATAATCATTTTTACATACACGCACTAATCAGCCATAACATTAAAATCACTGACAGGTGAAGTGAATAATATTGATTGTCTCTTTACTGGCCAGTACTTGCATGTGTTTCTAATAAAGTGGCCAGTATGTAGAAGTGTTCCTAATTAAATGGCCAGTAAGTGCATGTGTTCCTAATAAAGTACCAGGTATGTGCAGGTGTTCCTAATAAAGTTGCCAGTATGTGCAGGGATTCCCAATAAAATGGCTGGTACATACACATGTTCCTAATAAAGTGGCTGGTAAGTGCAGGTGTTCCTAATAAAGTGGCTGGTATGTGGTTCTAGCTTTCAGTCTCTAGGAGCAGTTAGACCTTGAAATGAGAGAGAGAGAGTGAAATTAAGTGAATGTTTGAGAGAGTGATAAAGAAATGAAATAGATGATAAAGCTAGACATTCACATTAGTAGTTAGGCCTTGAAAAATGTCTCGAAGTCAATGAGAAAGCGAGGGATAAAAAAAAAAAAAAAAAAAAATAGAAACCAGGAGTGATGGAGGGATGAAAAGACAGTGAGTGCTTTGTAGTATTATCCAGAACATGACTAGTAAATTTGGAAGTATTATTTTGAAAATTGACTATATGGGAGCAGTTTGAATCATTCCCATTAAAACTATGGGTTTTTATAAAAAAAAAAAAAAAAAAAAAAAAAAAAAAAAAAAAAAAAAAAAGGATGGATAGTGGGATAAGGAGGAGGAATGTGAGTGGAATATAAAAAAAAAAAAAATACAAGAATAAATTTCCTCAGTGGGCTGAACATTTTACATGTGGAACTAAGTTTGTAGCACAGAATACCTAGGAAAAGATAGGCCTCAAAAAATGAATTGACGTCAAAGGGAAAAAAGTGAAGGACCAAAAAAAAAAAACAGAAAGCAGGAAGTGGTTCTAGTTGGTACATAGTTCTAGCTGTTCATCTCTAGGAACAGTTAAGCCTCAAAATATGAATTGAAGTTAATGGAATAAAAGCAAGTGATGAAAAAACAGGAATAGTTTGACAACTTTCCCATTCAAACTTCATGGAGGAAAAAAAAAAAAAAAAAAAAAAAAGGGATGGATGGACGGACGGGCGGATGGACAAATTTATATTCTTTTGTGAAGCTGCTTTGAGACCATGTCTGTTGTTAAAAGCACTATACAAATAAAATTGAATTGAATTGATCTCGGGAGCGGTTGTCTTTCTTTGCCTGCGGAGGGGTCTCTGGAGCGGTTGCCTCTTCTTTTTTTCATTTGAGGGAGCTTAGGAGCAATGGCTTCCTTTTTGGCTCTTAGAGGTGGCTCTGGAGTGGTTGCCTCCTTTTTGCAGGCATCATGAAACATTCCCAGCGCTTCACCAAAGTCTTTAGGATCCTGCACAAATAGATGCTCCATGGCTAGAAGTTTGTCTTCAAACATTCATGCAGGTCCCTTTAGCCATCGTATCATGCACCTCACCCAAATGGGGTCTGAGGGCCTAGGCGCCATCAAGCTCTCCCGAAAGAGAAAGGCATTGGAGCAGGAAGATGGTAGGTGTGTTGCTTACCCCATCATATAGCTCAGGCGGCTCCATTTTCCATTGCTGCATAAAGAAGCTTGGCATGGTGGTCATGAAGCCGTCCTGGATCCACGGAGATCCCACTGCGTTTTTGTCTAGGCGAAGCATTATGTCAGGGTGTGGCTGCTGCTGGCGCCATCGCGGCATAGTGAAACACAGGTGCAGGCTCAGGACACGGAGGTGAGAGCGATGATGTGTTTATTAACACACCAGCAAAGGTACATAAACGGTAGGCTCAAGAGTAATCCAATACAGAAATAGGGTCAAGCGATTGGTAAACAGAATCCAGAAGGGTAATCCAAAAGAGTTGTCAGAAACACAGAAAACTAGTCAAACACAGAGAATCAAAACACGGGTAAGGTAAACGCTCGGCTGATAACACAAGGCTATACAAAATGCTTCACAAATGCAAAGCGCATTTGGCAGTCTTTTAAACACAGTGTAATCAGTTCATGAATGGAAGACACCTGCCCTGCTCTGATTGGCTTGTAGGATGAAGAGCAGGTGCTCATGGGAGCTGTAGTCCGTGTCTTCTCCATCGGGATGCGGCACGCTTCCACATACTGAGGTTGATATATTTATTACTGTTCATATTACTGTTTACAGCCATCCATATGCAAGAGCTCAAGAGAGCAAAAGAGAACAAGAGAGCTTAAGAGGGTAAAATTAAGCTCAGAATTAAAATTAAAGTCCTACTATAATGGTGTCCAAGAAAGTGCCCTGAAAAGGTTTTTAGGGAAAATGTCATTTTACTGCATGGCACAACAAATATGCTAGACACTACCAAGATCAGGCTGTCCTTCCAAATGGAGTGCACATATGGACAGTAATAAATATATCAACCTCAGTATACTTGAGTTAAAAATTAAATAATGAATATAAGCTATTTTCAGCTTTCAACTTTAATTTGCATCCAAGTGTTCTAAAAGATATAGGAATTAAAGAAATTTTTATATGTGGTCCCCCCTATTTCAGTGACCAAAACTAATTAGACAAACTAACACCATTCACTCTGGAACAATGTCCGTTATCTGTACTGTGCATGTTGTCTTAATTACTAATGTATTTATTGTGAGCTGTTGTGTTGCATTTTAATCAACCTGTAAAGCCAAAGGCAAATTTCCACATCGGTGGACAAATTGTCATTTTTAACAAGGTTGCATATCCAATTTAGTTTAGTTATTTATATTTATAATATATACTATAATTAATAGTTTAGAAATATTTCAAGAATTTATGAAAGGTTTTCCATACCTAGTGGTTTCCAGGTCTTTTGAAATTACCCGTTCTCACTGCTAGCTTTGCTTTTTGTCTGTAAACTAAATATTATTCTCTAAATTAATTAACAGGTGTAAAAAATACCTCTTGAATTCTAACTTATTGTATGAGCACAGTCTGCTGCTACTATCAGGTGGAAGTAAAAAATTGTAATTTGTTGGTCAGTGGGCCACCTATCATACGTTCTAACTGAGGAGCTGTGGGCCAGTTAAAATCTGTCTGCGGGCTACATTTAATGCACATGCACTTTACTGTACACACTGGGCTCTTTAAGCACACATGAACAGTTTGTGTTTTACTTCAATCGCAACATTACACACCTACTGTACTGAGTGTGCAAACAGTGGAATACTTATATTCTGTCATTTTATAGTATCTATTTCTGTGTATTTTGTATATATTGTGTTTTTGTCAGTTTACTTAATTTTATACATCATCCAGAAGTGTGTAAATGAAGTAAGAATTTCATTGTGTGGGCCTACTGCACATATGACAAAGTTCATGAATCTTGATTTGGCCCTGGGGTCAGACTTTGGACACCCCTGCTCTAAGGCATGTGACAAAGTCTGAGATCTGTTGAAAAATGATTTTGAGCCATTTAATCTACAAGCAAAGTAGCATAACTGCCATGCACATTTCTCTAGGGATGTCACAAGATTTGCCAAAATGCATCTCCTTACCAGTTCTGCAGTGCTATTTTGTGTAGGACCCTGTCTTGCCTCATTTTTGCCCTTTGCAGGGCTCCAGACTGCAACTATTTTTGGAAATATTATGACTAAATTTTATAACTAGGTGCACCACTGCGACTTGCAAATATTCCTCCTATTAAAAAAAAATCAGTGCATATTGATTAAATACCAGGAGTGAGTGAGAATTGGTATGAATGTGTGCGTGCAAGAGAGAAAGAGAGCGGTTGGAGTGGAGAGCTAACTATACATTTTTGCTTTGCTTTGGATTGTATAGGGGGGAAATTCATTTGATCAGTGAATAACCAGAAGTGTCATTGCATGATGGTATTGCAACTAGGTGAAAAACAGCTGCATTTAAAAGCAGTAATTACAGAAAAAGTTTGTTGTTTCCCCTACATTTACATGGGAGCAATGTGAGTGATAAAAGCAGGTTGCTAGAGGCTATATGCTGTTAATTTTTTATGATTATAACAGCAAAAGGCAAGTGACTGGGCAGAACTGCTAAAGTGAGAAAAAACAAAAAAACAACACAAATATGGAAAGATCTATGAATGAAAGTGAAGACCAGAACAGAGTGTGAGAAGAACAGCAGGACTGAGCTCACTACCATAATCACACTAGTCATCTACCATGAAACTAATTAGCTAGTGAACTACTTACTGTCACGGAGCTCGCACTGTCGAGGCATAGCTGAGACACAAGTGCAGGATAGGGAGATGGAGGTAAGAGCAGTGCAGTGTTTAATAAACACACTGGGCAGAGGTACAAATATGGCAGGCAGAAGAGTAATCCACAAACATATACAGGTCAGTCGATCGGCAAACAGAGTAACATAGGAAATCTAAAGAGCAGTAGACAAACACAGAAAGTACAGTCCAAAGCACAGAAAGCAAACACGGGTATAGTAAATGCTCGGCAGACAACACGGAGGTTAGTCTAATGCTTCACAAATATGAAGCACGTATGGCAGTCCTTTTAAACTCGACTGTCACGACTTCCGCTTCCCATGTGAGAACTACTCGAACGGACGCACCTCACATCGCCACAGCAACGGCGTCTAACGCGTCGATTCCGACTTCCGGGGTCAAGGCTCCACTTCCGGGTCACAGAATTTAAACACGGAAGCCCGGAATCGCTATTCACTCGTTCATGTTTTCTTCACGACTCATGCTACTAGCCCCGCTCTTCCCTACGAATATTTCATCCTCTATCGAACTCTTGGAAACGTTTTATCCCCACAGTTTGGTTTACGTGCTTTCTGCACTTTCGGTTTTGTTTCTCCGTCTGTGCCAGTGTGCGGTTTTTGTTCCGTGTTTTTCCCGTTCGCCCTTCTCTCTACTCACCCGCTCACATGCGCTCGGACCAAGATCACGCTACTTCTGCCTGGACTACCGCACCGCGTCTGACCTCTACTAGTTCCGGTAAGAGTTTGGCTCTCTCCCTACGTGCACGCCGCTGCGCTTGTGGTCTCGCCGCCTAGAACGTTACAACGACTAATGAGTCCCTGAAATGAGATGAACCTGTTCCCGCTGATTGGGCAATTGGCAGGGAGCAAGTGCTCATAGGAACTGTAGTCTGTGTGATCTCTGTTGACATGCAGAGCTGCGTGCCTCCGCGATGTCATCTTAGGCAGCTGACTCATAAACTGATGCAACATTGGATTGTACAACTTATTGTAATTGTCAGCCTAAAAAAATTGACATATATCAATTCTAATAACCCATATACAAGTTAAAACGTGTGACGCCTGTGGCTATGCAAACTTGCCGTCAGAGAGAAGCTGGTGCTCCGCCCCTCCGAGTAAAAGCCACAGAGAGGGCAATTCAGGATCAATTGCAAAGGTCAAATTCCACTCAGGAGGCAGGCATGTCAGGAGTGAATTATATTAGTCTCGTCTTGAGATGACCAGGGACTGAACAAGCACCTGAGTGGCCTGTGTGGAAAGAACTGGACGAATTCATCTGATGTTGAAGAGGAGAAATCAACATGAGTGAGAAAGATTAGCAATATGAGACCCTCATATCAACCCTAGGAAATTGTCCAAAGAAACCCCAAGGTTGCATGCAGTGAAAGAAGGAGAAATCAAAGAGATGTCCAGGAAGATCACAAGATCCTGATTGTGGGGATAAAGCAGCTGGACAGCTGAACAGCAGTTCAGTTTTGCTGGGGTTGAGTTTCAGCTCATGAGCTGCTATTCATGAAGAGATGTCTGCAAGACATATTGAGCTCTGGGCAGAAACATGATTGTCTGAGGGAGGAAAGGAGGGGATAAGTTGAGTGCCCTCAGCATAGCAATGGTCTAAGAACCCACATGAGGATATCACCTCACCAAGAGATCAAGTATCGAGGGAGAACAGAAGAGGACCATGTACTGAACCCTGAGGGATGCCAGTGGAGAGTCTGAGTGGTGCAGATGTGAATCCATTTCACGTCAGCTGACATGACCGACCCTCTAGATAGGATGAAAGACATTGCCATGCTGAAACACAAATTCCAAGACTCGTAAAGATGGACAAAAATGAGTCTTGTGGTTAACTGTGTTAAACGCTGATGAAAGGTTCAGAAGGATGACAACTGACAACAGTTTGGCCGATGTAGAAGCATGTAGCTTCTCAGTGACAGCCAAAGGGGAATGTGCTGCTTTGAAACCAGACTAATTGGGATTCTGGAGGTTGTTCTGTGATAGTATGGTAAGAAGACATATGTGTTAAGATGTGATTTCGATGCTTTTAATTCTCTTCATTTGCAATGCAACATATCCAATAGCCAATGAGCATGGCAAGAAGTCTTACTGAGTTTGGAAGATAATGGGCTGAGGAGAGCCATAGATGAGGAAAGTGAAAAGAGGAGTGGCAGTGGCAGGGAGGAAAAGGATTTCCATTGGTAGGGAGGAAAAGGAGTCAGGGCCTAGAAGATATGATAGGCTGCACAAAATGATGGATGAAGAGGAAATAGAGTGGAGGTTTCGCAGAATGTGACAGAAATATTGACACCTGTGATGTTTAGTGATGAGAAAATGGGTAACAATGATGTCTGTAGCTGAGGAGGGATGGCTAAAGACCAGATCCAGGGTGTTTCCTCTTTTGTGTGAGAGTAGTTACTGAATGTTAGAGAGAAGGAATAGAGAAGAGGGAGAGGGCAAGAGGAATGAGGACTGGAACTTGTCAAGAGGGAGGTTAAAGCTTTCAAGGCGAGTAAGAAGGGTATTGTCTGTAGGGAAAAGACTAAGGAGAGTGTCCATTTCTTCAAGAAAATATCCTAGGCATCCAGGAGGGCAGTAGATCACAATGATGAGAAGGTTCATCGGAGAGGAAACTGCAATGGCATGGAATTCAAAGAATGAGATACTGAGATGAGACAGGGATAGGGGTGTAAAGCACCAATGCTGAGGCAGCAGCAGATCTGTACCACTGCCCCTCCCAGTTTCTAAAGGAGTGTGAGAGAAAGCATAAGCAGAAGAAAGACCTGCCAGTGTAGCAGAGGTCTGTGAGGATATCCAGGTCTCACTTAGACATCCAAGAATAACATCCCAGATGGTGGCGCAGCAGTAGCATGCAGCGACCACTCCGGATCCAAAATGGTGCTATTTTGTTTCTTGGCATGGCATATGTACACCGAAAAATATGGTGTTCATGTCTACCCACGCCAAACATTGCTGGACATTAAGGAACATTCAAAAACTGACCTGCAGGATAAACTGTTGGAGACGCTATGCATCCTCAGGTTGCTATGGAAACCAGGTCTCCAGTCTTCGGCATCGCCAGACGCCAGCGGTCGAGGGACAGTCGAGGAAGTGGTGTGCGAGGAAGCAGAAGCACGGCAAATGGGCAGAGGTCCGTGCTAGGCTAAGAGCTAATCCAGCCAGCCAGCTCTTCCGTCCATTCTGCTCTCTAACATCTGCTGCCTGGACAATAAACTGGACTATATCCAACTTCAGCGGATTACCTAGTGCGAGTTTAGAGATTGCTGCATCTTTTCACAGAGACATGGCTTAGCGACAGAGTTCCGAACGCCACCATTCAGATAGACGGTCTCACTGTGTTTTGTGCCAACAAAAATGCAGCTCTGTGCGGTAAGACTGGCGGTGGTCGCTTGTGTGTTTACATCAACGCAGTATAGTGAAAAAACTCTGTGCTAGTTTCTAGTTACTGCTAATCGCTTGTAGAGATGGTGACTGTCAGATGCAGACCATTTTATTTACCCCGGGAATTCACCGCCATGCTCATTGTCGGAGTGTACATTCCCCCCAACGCTAACACTAAAGAGGTGCTCTGTGAGCTGTACATGGCTACTAGTGATCTGCAGAATGCACACCCCAATGAACTGTTTATTGTTACAGGAGATTTCAACCATGCAAATCTCAAGTCAGTGCTCCTAGAATTCCATCAATATGTGGAATTTGCAACAAGAGGGGCAAACGAACTGTGTCTTGTTTACACAAACATTCCCGGAGCATACTGTGCGGAGCCCCGCTCCCTCCTCGGCTACTCAGACCACATCTCTGTTATGCTAATGCCAGCATACAGACCGCTCGTCAGACACACCACAACAGTTTTGAAGCAGGTGAGAGCAGGAGACATCTCTGCTCTTCAGGACTGTTTTGCATACTACTGGCATTTGTTTGCATACTGACTGGCATTTGTTCAGTGAGGCTTCAATCAATGCTGTCAGCACCAACTTGGAGGAGTGCATGTCATCAGTGACCAGCTACATCAGCAAATGCATAGATGATGTCACTGTCTCCAAGACCATTACTACATACTCCAACCAGAAGCTGTGGATGACCGCAGAGGTGCATGAGCTGCTGAGGACCCATGACTCTGCCTTCAGAGCAGGTGACAAGGTGGCCCTAAGAACAGTGAGGGCCAAACTATGAGAGCTATGAGAGCAGCAAAGTGTGCACATGGCCAGAACATCCACAGCCACTTTCAGGACAGTGGCGACCCGCAGCGCTTGTGGTGGGCCATCCAGACCATCACTGACTACAGGACAACAACACTTGCTTGTGACAGTGATGCCTCCCTACCAGATGCACATAACTTCTTTGCACAGTTTGATGCACAGAATGACATAACAGCAAGGAAGACCAGCCCTTCTCACAATGACCAGGTGCTGCGTCTGACCACAGCTGATTTGAGGAAAACTCTTCACAGAGTTAACCCAAGGCTGCTGGACCAGATAACATTCCTGGGAAAGTGCTCAGAGAATGTGCAGACCAACTGGCAGATGTTCTCACTGACATCTTCAACATCTCCCTGAGCACTGCTGTCA
>JAQQZX010032263.1:0-14483 GCA_030068355.1 Notoglanidium maculatum | reverse complement strand
GTTGACCTAATCTGCATGTCTTTGGACCGTGGGAGGAAACCGGAGCACCCGGAGGAAACCCACGCATGCACGGGGAGCACACGCAAACTCTGCACAGAAAGGCACCCTGGGTGACCCGGGGATCGAACCCAGGACCTTCTTGCTGTGAGCCGACTCAGAACATGCTACCATAGGTATTTGAACTGTTTAGTATTTGATCATATTTACCTCTAGCTGCAAATGTTGCATATTTGTCTGCCAGTTCATTTCCCTCCATATACGTGTGCTGAGATCCAGATGAATTTCACAAGTGTTCCTGTTTTGCTTATCCTAAAGATAGCTTGATCTATTTCTAATATGAGGTCCTGCCTTACTTCTGACTGCATATTCTTGACCCTTCACTCTAAGAAATATTCCGTAAAATAACAGAAAGCATACTGGCTGTTCATCACCCAGACTTAAAAAATGGCAGTTTTCTAGTAATTTAAGGTTTACCGACAGTAAATAAAAAATTTTTTCGGTCAATATTATACCTACTGCAATAAACATTGAATTTGCCTGTTAGTTAACAGTGTAACTAGTGATAACTCCTATTTAAAAAATTCTAAGATATCTTTTATGATAAATCCAATGTTTTATTAACTTCTAGATTTTTCACAATTCTCTTATACTGATCTGAAATACTAAGAACAAAAACATATTTCTGAAAGGTAAAGTTTCTTATCTCGAAATTCCAATTTTACTAATTCCTTACACTCTCTCTTAGCATTACAAAAAAAAAAAGACATGACAACAGTTGCAACCCAGTTGCAAAATTATTGGAACATCTGCAAGGGAAAAAAGGTTTACAGAGGGGCAGGGATGGAGGCGTGATTTGCTTCTTGTCTGCAGGTAAGATGAAGGCTGTTAAAGAAATATATATTACTGATCATCACTGACATAAAAGGATTGACAGAGACAACCAAAATGTGCCAAAACAAAGACAGAAACAACTTTCCCCTTGTAAAAGAAATGTGCAGTAAATTCCTCAGAGGATACCACCCGAGTCACCAGACTGATTTCAATGGCTGTTTAAAAAAAGCATTAGAATTAATAAAAACCAAGAGAGAAAGAGAGAAAACAAAAGAGGGAGAGTGAGGAGCAGAGAAAGAAAGTTTGTCAGAGAAGGAAAGACAAAGAGACAGAGGGACAGAAGGGCAGAAGTCAGAAGAGAAGAGATGTTCCTAACAAGCTGGGATATGTGAGGAAAAGAATTCACTGTGCTGTATGTGTATGTGACAAATAAAGGCTTCACAGTATAAAAAACATAACACATTTACACAGATACCAAAATTATATCAGCACATATTCAAACATTGAAAGACCCTCTGTTACATAGCAACTCCCATAAATCTAACCAGAAACAATTCAGGTAATGAGAAGCTCTTTAAAAACTAAACTAAAAGCCCTAAAACAAAGTTCAGAAGCTGACATTTGTTCTTCTGCTGGTGGTGTATTTTAGAAACACAACTAAAATCCTGTTTCATTAAATTTTTTCCTCATCTGCAAAAACTGGTTTCCAGCAAGACAAAGAGCCTTCAGACAAGTGCACTCTAAAAACAGTGAAACACTCTTTTTAGCTTCAGTGTCTTTAGTGATTCTTTAGCTACATCTTACCTACAGTGCAGCATTAATATGGAGTAATTAATTTCTTGGACATGGGCAAAGTGATATTCTTGGACAATAAAAAGTAGGAGCTAACAGCCTTAGTGAGGAATTGAGGGATTTCTGTGAGTGTAGTATTATATGTTTCGTAGAAACATGTCTATGTGAAAATACTTCAGATCCTATAGTTACCATCGATGGCTTTCAGGCAAAAAAAAAAAACAATCTGAGTGACAAGGAAAGAGGTGCAGGACTTGGTGCTTTTATTAATAACATATGGTGCTACCAGTGGAAAAAAAGAAGGCATTATATTACACTAAGATTATACTTGAAGAGACTGAGTGAGAATGAGAGACAACGATAAAATAAAGATAATTTATAATCTGTAGACTAGGAGAGCATATGGATCACTTAACTAAATAGTCATCTGTGGTGTTCAAAAGCTGTTTGCACTGGTAGTAGTTCATCAGTACAGTAATTTTAGTCTAAACAATATTACAAAATTTGTCCAATTAAAAACAGTTTCCTTTCTGCTAACGTTCACTGATTTTTTTTTACGTCTAAGTCAAAAAGTCAATACAAGCCTAACAACTAATAATTGTGGACAACAAACTTAATGAGGTAAACCATGATTATTATACACTACCGGGGCTACAAAGTAGCTCTAGGAATACAGGTGTTGTGCTCTAAAATGCCCCTACCATGGATTACCCCCCCGAGGTAAATGCCTTCTTGATGAGAGAGGTCAACAGAGAATGGCCAGAATTTTCAAGTTGACAGGAAAGTTACAGTGACTCAGATAACTACTCTATACTATTTTGGTGAACAGAAGTGCATCTCAGATTGCACAAAATGTTGAAATTTGCTGCAGATTGGCTACAACAGCAAGACCATGCTGGGTTCCACAGAAAGCTGATGCTGCAGTGGGCACAGGCTCACCAAAATGGGCAGTTAAAGACTGAAAAACATGAGCAACACAGATGATAGAGTTAGAATTTGGCACCAAAAGCATGAATTCAAAAGCATGAAAATTCAACCACCTCTACAAATTTTTTGCACATTCAACTTGGATTAGCGCTGCACTGTCTTGTCTTGTGATGTCTTGTGATGTCTGTACCTGTTTGCACACATGCACTTTATGTTGTCTTCTGTTGCACACATTCACTTTTGTAAATCTGTGTTGTCTTATATGTAGCACCTAGGTCCTGGAGGAATGTTGTCTCATTTCACTGTGTACTGCATCATCTGTATGTGGTTTAAATGACAATAAAAGCCACTTGAATTTGAATACATGGACCCAAGCTGCCTTATGTCAACCGTCTGAACTGGTAGAGCTGGATGTAATACTGTGGGGAATGTTTTCTTGGCACCCTTTGGGCCTGTTAGTACAATCATTGCTTGAATGCCACAGCCAAATTGAATATTATTGCTGACAGTGTGAATATTTCCATGTGAAGTTTAACATATTTTATTACAAATAAAGCACAAATGTCAAATTACAGCATAGAATATATATTATGTGTTAAAAAAAGACATTAACATCAGGTGTTCATTTTGTGAAGCTGATAGGAAAATTTTTTTATTTTTGAACTATCACCACAGTCGTAGTTTTTGGAAAACATTTCATACTTTCATTTGCCATAATATTTGTGATTATATTTCCTTAGCTTATAAGGATTAAATTACTGTTTTTTTTAAAACTTTTTAAACTTTAGAATGTTTGTGAAGCAAAGTGTATTAAATTATGATTACTGTGTAATCGTAATATTAGCCAAGCTTCACATTTAAAAAAGTAAATGTAGCAACAAACAGCCTCTTCTCCGCTCTTCTCTCTGGAATTTTTCTTAAAAGAATTTCTCTGTATAATTCTTGATGCCTGTGTATCTGTCTAAAAATATAATAAAATCAGAGTTTATGACTCTAAAGTTTAGAAGACAAAAGATAAATAGAAAAAAAACATAGCATATACAGTGAATAAGAGGTTTGATTTATAAAGCTTTATTGAAACAACTTTTCTTTTATATTAATCATTATTTTATTATTAGATTTTTAATAAAATCTAAAAAAGAAAGGAAAAAACACTGAGAAAACAAAAACAACCAAAAAATGCACACAGTTAACACAACATCAATATCTGGCAAATCCTCCTTCAGCTTTTTATGTGTTGAAGAACTGCAGCATCCTCAAAAGACGGACAGTGTAAAAAAGCATATATAAGGAAATGGACACAAAGAAAATATTAAGAATAAAAAAAAACTTAAAACTGGATGAGTAATCTTTCCGCCATATCCTCCAACACAAACAACATATTTAATAAGCTTGCCCTAGCTCACTCTAGGACAAGAAAAATCCTCTCTATGATTGCCTCCATCGATAAGAAATTAAAGTTACTTTTAGCGGTACAAATGAACAGATGATCAAATAAAGTTTTTGAATCTGTCACAGGGACTAGATCATAATTAAATGATCTATATATGTTCTAAATGACAGTATGATCACTAATAGAATTATAAGAGATGCAATTATTTAATTTGGGCATGTCTTAGATATATACCCTGTTTCTCTCCAATGTTGCTCTCTCCACTGAAGTTTCCAAAGTAATGAAAAGATTGCTTGTTGCACTTTTTTTTTTATCAGACCATTGTGACCAGCAGAAAATTATTCTTACCAATAAGCATAGTACTTGCTTCATAACCATCACCTGGTTGGTTTGCTTAAACAATTTCTTTTAAGCATCTAATCATCAATAGTTGCTGTGACAAATACAAACCAACCAGTTAAACAAAACAGAAACTGCTACCCAGAAGACTTGCACAAATACCTTTGAACAAATCAAGTCCATCTGAATGCTGAGAATATATAATATGAATTGTTGAACTGTGTTAACATCTACGTGAGTCTTGGTATCATAAAGAGATCAACATGGTTTGCAGAGACATCTTAGCGTGCAGTCCTTCACCTGCGCATTGTCCATATCTGTGGTGATCTGTGTTCACTTGTTTGCAGAGAGGCTTATACCTGGAAATGGTATGAACTTTTTGCCATTTCAATCAAATTTGCAATAACATTATTTAATTCACAGCAATAATATTTCAAATATCTTCAAGTATTAAAAATAACATATAGAAATATATCCCAGGATATCATATTATATAATATAATATTGTCATAATATTATAGGGTGTGAACCACCTAAAAGGGTCTAAATCCACCGATGGTATTTTCCATCCACTGCAAATCCTTCATGCCCCACAGATTGAATACTGCTGACCTGGGGAATATCCCGAAAAGTGGGTTTAGTGACTAGCACAGATGTTAACTTGGCGTTCGATGTTAAAAAGAGTTAGCTATTATTGATCTGAGCTAAATGATCTGACTCATTGAAACGAAGAGCCAGAATTCCTGTTCACATCATTGCTGCTCAACACACTATTAGGATCTGGTGTACTACCCAGAAAACACACCTGTCTCTAACGTTAGCAAATGGTTCCCCTGTGGTGATTTTTTGGCAACTATTTCATAAGTACCATTAAAGGGGAAAAAGTCTACATTATAGCAGAGTTTCTGTTATCACCCTGAAATTCTTTTCCAATAATAGCATATTTCATATAATATTCAATAATAGAATATTTCTCTTGCACCACAGCAATTTGCCAATACAACTTTTATTTGTTGAAGAATGTTTTGTTTTCATTTTAATGTTGTGTAATGTCCACAGAACAACTAAGTTCCTGTTATCATTTACTCTACATAAACCCTCATTCTCTCACCAGCATTTTGTGCCTCTCAAAGATAATAATGCGCAAAAAAAAAAAAAAAAAAAAAAATGCACGTGTCCTGCATATGGTCCTTTATCGGACTGAAGACTTTACAATAACGTTAAAACAAACTTCTCCTCAGAAAAAACTTCAACACATTAATGATTACACATCGTTTTTTAATCCATGTGTGTCAAGTCCTGCTATACAAGTTCCTGTACAAGTTTCTATAAAAAAAATAATGTATCAGAACAAGTGCATCAGTATAAATTTTTATCAGAGCTGCTGTTACCTGACAAATAATCAACACATTCAGACCAATCAGAATCAAACATTCAACAGCACTGTGATGTAAAACATGAAAAGAAAGTATTAAGAGAGTAATTGAACTGTACATTTTTAAACAACACAGTAAAAAAAATTAAGTAATTTACAGAAAACATTAGCAGAAAAGGCATTTGGTTTTGCCTGGTTTGGCCTACACCATCCAAACTGTATTCAGTGTTCACACAGTTGATGTTTATGTAAGTATCACAAAGCACCACAAAGCATTACAAATAAATAATCACAACTTTAAAACCAACACCACTGGGCTCCGAGTTTACTTACTGATGTCTGATTTTGGAAAGTAGGTTAATTTACCAACATAACAGATCTATAAACATGTGTAATTGTGTAAATTGTGGGATAAACAAATGTGTATTTAAACCTTTGTATTGTTGTTCAACCTCCATTATCTTTACGTGTTAAAATTGTGAATATAGGCTAAACTAGATATAAATGCAAGTCGAGTTTTGCCTTTGATTTTCTTGCTGATGGATGTAGTTTATTATTGCCATATGATTCACAGATTAACTTAAAATACACCAAACCTAAAACTACTGGTTGCTACAGTCATTTTTAGTATCAAATATATTAGAATTTTTAGCATTTTTACAGAAGTGATCATCAGTACTGTAAAAATCAGTTTAACAGGCATCATCAGTGTCTTAACTACTAGTGACAAGAAAAAAATAAACTGTGAAAGGATCCAATTTCCAGTAGACAGAGCTCATCCATGGGCAGCACATAAATATTAACTCAGTAACAACTATTTAGACAGATCTTTCTACGGGCAACATTGTCTTTAAATGCTTCTCTTACACAAGTTCACCAGGTTTTTAGATGTTTAGTCTGTAACTTACAGTGATGCATAGTAACATTTCCACTTTGTTCCATGGGAACAGGCTTACACAACAGTGAAAATTGTCTTCCGAAACACACGTGCTATCATTTTGAAATGATTCCCCAGTCAAATGTACACAATACTTTAAATGTTATGTAAACACGTTCCACAAACTAACGTAGAATGATCTGCAGAAAAATTGCATACAAAGCTGCTGGTAGAAATAACTTTTACAAAAAATCTTAGACATTCATGTACCTTCCTATTAGCAAGGTATAAGAGTAAAAAATCTGATTTATTGTAATGAATTCAAAATAAGAATCCCAGATACAAAATTAGGTGTTTTTATGAAATCACAATGTGCAACATTTTCAAATTATAAAAATTTCTTTAGTTTTCTTGTAGCATGAGTTAAAATTTACAAAAAAACTTTCATACCACAGCAAGGCCTGACAGTCTAGAAATATCAAATTTTAGCTCACAATATGGAAATTTAAATTGTTGTGAATACAATATGGGATGTGAATATGTGAATACAATTCATGAGATTTCCATATCATTGCATTCTGTTTTTATTTACAATTTATAAAATTTACAAAACATTTACAAAAAAAATGGTCCACCTTTTTTGGAATTGGGGTTGTAATTACAGGGTCATGCCATGTAAAATCATCCAATCAAAACACAAACCTTACTTTTATTATGCAAATCTTTCATGTTTACCCCTAAACAAAGTCTAAATGCACCATGTGTCAATAATGGTAATCCTTGAGTTTTCAATCAGTAAGGTTAGATGGAAAGAATAAATTAGTAACAGTTAGTAATAGTATGCTTTCTGAAAGCCTAAACAGACACAAATATGCAAAAAAAATTTTTATTATTGAAGGTCTGCTCTTACCAATTGGTGGCATCTGGACCAAAGATTTTGACTGCACTACATACTATACCTATAAAGGGACTGGTATGCAAAAGCTTACCTGCTATGTGGTTTAGATCTTGAGAAATGTTCTTGTGAAATTGATAAAAAAATTTCACACCATGTCGAATTTGACACACCTGTCCCTCACAAAATCTTGGAAAGTATTGATTTTACATCAAAATAATTTACAGGGAGTCTCCTGGATAACAGGGATACATATGGGATTTTTTTCAGAATTTTCTGAGACTGAAGTGTGTGGGATTTCTGAAAAAAGGTTGATTTGACATGGAATGACCCAACAATGTTTATATTCTATAGTTATAGCATGGTGGTGCACTGTTGCTTCAGAGCAAGAAGGTTCGGAGTTCAAACCTGCCAGTCGACCTGGGGTCTTTCTCTATAGAGTTTGTTTATTCTCCACATGCCTTTATGGGTTTCCTCCAGGTGCTCCAGCTTCCTCCGACAGTCCAAAGGCATGCAGATTAGGTCAAGTGGCTTCTCCAATTCTCTAAATTGCCCACGAGTGTGAATGGTCGTTCGTCTCTCTGTGCTAGCCCAGGGACAGATTGGCGACCCAGGGTGTACCATGCCCGATGTCAGATGAGATTGGCTCCAGCTTTGCAGTGCCTCTGAAGAATAAGCGGTGGAGATAATGGATGGATGTTCTACTGAATGCACCAGCTTTAATTACGCATTCAGGGAACAATAGGTGTGGCTCCTCCTCTGAGTGATGGTGCATATTCTGATTTTTGAGGACTTGTTTCCTGTACAGGATTCTGTAAGCACAAAGAGAAACAGCATTAAGAGATCTACAAAGACAGCCGATTCATCTGACTGATGCATGTAACCAGAACAAATCTAATAAGGACTACAGCTTTAAGTGCAGAGTAAAGATGGATGCTACATCAGCACAGTCCAACAATAATAAATGAAGAGAATCTCGGTTTGGTTTCCGTAACTTGACACTGCAGGCTAAAGTTCATCAGCTTCAACTACTCATCCATTACAGAGTTAAATAAACTGTGGTAGAACAAGGAAATCACCAAAAATGGATTGCTGTGGCCTTCCCGAAAATAAAACAAAACATCTACTTTATTCTACCGTGTTGACTGTCTCATATTATGATGAATTTAAAATAAAAAAAAAGAAAATTAAAGTTTTGCTACTATTAACTAATGAACTAGTGTCTAATGATAATAATAATAATTATTATTATTATTAAAAAAAGGCATCCCAGAACACATCCGGGATCAAGCAGTAGTTTTGATAAATGGGAGGGTTGTATCAGGAAGGGCATCCGGCGTAAAACGGTTAGCCAAATCAGAAATGTGGATAAAAATGGATCTGCTGTGGCGACCCTTAACGGGAGTAAGCCGAAAGACACAACAACATGATCAATGTAATAAGACAATTGTGATTGTAATGTTTATGCATTAAAACTCAGCACTTACTTTTAATCTTCTTCTACCTACTGGAAAAAACCAGAAGAGTGTCAAATATTAATGTAAATCAAGAACTTACAATATAGTCAAGAATATTATAGTATACTTATGCTTTAGGTATATATACACATGTCATGTTTTCCACTTAACATCATGAACTGATATAAAAACTGAAATAAAAAACTGAACACAAATCACTTTTGATTGCTTGTCTGTGCTTCAAATAAAAACAAACAAACAGAAAATAAATAAATAAATAAACACTATACCTGACAGTAAAATAACTGCGATTGTGAGAGCTACAGCTAGTGCTATGACACCATATCTTTCCCTTCCACTTGGTTTGCATTTAACATCTCTAATGGAAGTGCCTTCTTGATCCTCAATCTCGTTATTGACCGAACAGCTTGAAGAAAGAAAAAATGCACATTTTTACACAAAGAAAAACACTCTGGCTGAACAATAAAGAATGCAACATGCAAACAAAATATTATAGTTTATATGACAAATAAATGACTTACTCAGTCCATTTAGAGCAGTTTCCACCTTCAGGAGAATAAAATCCTGGTGCACACGGCTCACAAACTGTATCTGAGACCTTAGTGCCTGTAAATGAATAGCGACACATCAAAACCACTCACTAAAGTGAAGTACATTACGCTTTTACAACGGGACCACTCATCGGTGTTTTTAAGGATGCAGTGTTTCCCATTCCTGCACCTGAAATCTCTCTGTACTGCACATCTTTAACCTGATAGGCTACGTTCACACTGCCCTGCTAAAGTGACTCAAATCTGATTTTTTTTGCCTCAATGTGACACAGATCTGACTTTTTCATGGTTATATCTTTTCAAATCAGATTTGAGTCACTTTCATACGTGGTACTAAATCAGATACGTATCCATAGCCATAGCCATGCAACCTGAATGAGAAGCTCAGATCAGAATTCATGCATCTTTTTGCCTGTACGCATGTGCTGATAGTGTCGTCATCAGCCTACACAGTGTTCTTTCGATTTGTGCTGCCTATCAAGATATTGTACTTAGTCGTTGCATATTTGGTTTAAAGTTAAGGTTTTAGGGTTAACTTTAAGCTTTAACTGTTAGTGTTGAGGTTAGGGTTTGGTTAAGGGCTGCGGATAAAATCTAGTTTATTCTCTGCTTTTGGCAGCATTTATTCGAGCTACCGTAACATTTTTTTTGCCAAGCTAGCACAAATCATCAGAACACCGGCAGCACAGCAAAATAATACTGGAACAGAGCAACAGCTGATGAGCTGTTTACTTTCTTCCAGAGCTAAATGCGATGCACACATTAGCTAATTGCGCATCCATTTCGTCGGTTTCAATATCATGAGTTGTCTTACAAATATGTTTTTGTTGTTGGTGACGCAAGACGTGCAAAATCACTGTGAGAATGCGTGTCGTTTCAGGGGACATGCACGTTCTCATTAAAGTCAGATACAGGTCACTTGTAATTATGAATGTGAACCATCACTACAGGCAAATCCGACCTGAGCAAAAAATCTGAACTGAGCAACGAGGCTTGCAGTGTGAATATAGCCACGATGTTCTTTTTAAAGAAGTAATTTATTTTAGAAAAAGAAAAAAATTAAATGTGCTATGAAGCACATTTCATTAAATGTTAAATTTATGTTAAATTTCTGTATTACTTTTTCAATGTAACAGTAATCAGAGGAAGGACTGAGGCTTTAGTACTCACCTGGAGTTTTTATTTGTTCCCCTGGTTTACATTTACTGTGCTTCACTGCAAGAGAGCATTCTCCATCTGAGTAAGCCATGCAATAATATCCATCCGAGACCCCACAGACTGTATTCTTTACTGTGGTACATTTTATCAAAATATGAAGACCTTGAAACAGAACATCAAATTAGAAAATCCTCACATTAATATTATTGAAACAAGAGTTAAATATTTGAGACATACAAATAGGCAGAATGATATTTACCTGTGTCACAGGTTTTACATGGAAAACAGTTGTGAAGTCCATTAGGTTCATTCATGAATGTTCCCCCGGAGCAAGGTTTACATGTTGTACTGTAATCACCATGACAGTCTCTGAGAACCACCGATCCTGCAGAACACAGAGAAAACAAACTGAAATTATATTAACTGATGAGAGATAAGAGGACAGAGATATGAAAGAGTTCACCATAAAAGGCCTTCATTAAATCATCTTCATAAGATCTTCTTTAAAGTGCTGCTAACATGGGTGAAGCCAAAAATCAACAAAAAATAATTTTACAGTATATATATATCATCTAAGAATCGATGTGCTATGATGGAAAAAAAAGCCAGATAACACAGTGAAGAGAAAGCTTATTACATTACAGAATATTAAACAACACAAAAATTCATCACACTGGGTAACCTTACTCATTTTCGCTCTCGTGTTTTTGTTTTTTTTTTAACACTGTCGTTGGTGGCACAGTGACACAGCTTTGCTACCTCGCAGCTCTGCATGTCTGGGATTATCCAGTTTTATCCCATTGTCTGAAAACATGTTGGTAGTTGGATTAGTGACTCCAAATTGCCCCTACATGTGAGTGTGATGCCCTGTTATGGACTGACATCCCGTCAGGGGTGTATCTCGGCTTTAAACCCAGTATTCCCGGGATAGGCTCTGGAGCCACCACAGCCCCAGCCAGTATAAACCAGTCACTGAAGATGAATGAATGAATTTTACTACCTAATAACTTTATACCTGTTATTTAGTTTTACTTTCTATTACTTAATCACTTGATTCCACAACTAAAGTATCCAGATGTCATACCTATATTACACATAGGACAACATTCTCCAGCTGCTGATGGATATTCACTTGGCCCACATTTAGCTCCATATGTAAGGACAGCATGAACACCTGTTTGGAGACAAAACAAAACTTAGTTGTCTTTTTTAATGTACATATATACTTTCCAAATTAGTAAAAGTTGGAATGATGGTTTTCGGTCCAGACACAAACATGAGTCTGTTTGTCACAATCCTTTCCAATTAAAATTTATTTACTTTTCACATTACTTGAATAAATAAGAAAAAACTTGCCTAGGTTACCTGGTACACATGATTTCAACAAGTGAACTTATTATTTAGGTACCTTGGCAGTACACTGATACCAGCCACTGGGGAAAATGATTAATACAAAAAGAGAGTATGTGTTGCAGAATATAGCATGGGCACATCAGGGTAAGGGTTCGGGTTCCCTGGTTCGATCCTGAGCTCTGGGTACTGGCTGTGCCTGAGTCTACAGGCACTCTCAATGTCTGTGTGTTTGTTCCTCTCACCTCAGAAAACATGCCAGTAGTACTGGCTACTCTAATTTACCCTAGGCATGAATGTGTATGCATGGTGCGGTGTAATTATATGGTGTGCTGTCCAGGGTAATGCTGTACAGTAAACCGATACTAGAAAGGTATTGCGACATCCTGACGTCTGTGATTCGGTCTGTGTGTGCAGTGCTTGGAGACAAATCAGATGCACAAAGCAAAATATGGAATTATTTCGCTCACAGCGCCAACAGTCACGGTAAGTCCATGGACACCACAAAGCCTGTCTGTAAAAGATGTTACAAACTTACTCATACCAAGTAAGGCAACATGTCCAATTTGGCAAAGCACCTTGCCAACAGACATGCCAACCAGTTAGCGAAAGTGATGGATAACGTAATTACATCATGACAATGCAAGTAAAGCATATTAGTGTTTTGCGACAAGTGAAGTTTTCACCATCAGAGCTGCCAAAAATCAGGTGTTCACAAGTGCACACAATCAATTTATACTGACTCAGTACTAGTAATGGTAATCATGGCATGTACATTTTTGTCAATAAGTACTACTAGAAAATGTGCTTAGTAGATGTATTCAGTCTTATTAACTGCTGCTTTACAAGAATCAGTTCAATAAGTGATATCTTGTTGTAAATATAAAGTTAACTATCAAAGAAATCACATAAAATCAAGTATAGGGGACATCAGATTATTGCATAGTATGTAAAAGATTTAATAGCTAGAACGTGCACCAATTCATTATCAAAAGCAAACTTATTTTTAAAAATATCATTTTTATTTAATATTACTAAGTTACATGTTTGGTCATCTATTATTCCATTACTTTTCCTGATGTTTAAGGTTTTTGCTGTGGTATCATTTCAGTATCGAGATATTTAAGATATTTATTTATTGCATTCTATTGTATAAAAATCATAATTTTGGTTAGCTGGATGGGTGAACGCATGAATATATGCAGATAATATTGAAAAGTCTTCAAATCTTAAAGTCTTAAATAGATCATCTATTGAAATATTCGTCTAAGTGAACCAAACCATCCCACAGTGCATTAGTAAACACCGTAGTCAAAGGAGCCAGTGATTTCCTGATTTAAAAATAAACTAAGGGTGTGCTTCAGACTGGCTGTGCAGTAGAAAGGATGTAAATAGGTCACACAGTGCAGGAAATAAAATCAGTACCATCCCTCCTGAGGCACCTACAGCGCTGTAATAACAGGTTAAATACTGTAAGTTTCTATATGTCTTTATGCCTTTCGATATTACTGACACATTATCATTGTAGGCTGTAATGAAATAAAATTGTGCAGGAAATAGAAGGAAAGTCAAGGCTATGAGTTATATAGATAACAGCTGTGACTTTACTGTCTGTAACTGCGGTTTTCAGCAGTCACCATTTCGTGGCTTTAAGCTGTCAGCACTAAGCACTGAAACTGAAACTACACATGTATGTACGTTACACATTTTCTCGCTTCAGAACAGGTTTGGCGTTGGTCTTTTGTGTTAGATTGAACGTTAGTACAGTTTACTAGTTCGTATAAAGATAAAGTAATTAATTTATACTCAGAGTTCCGAATAAGGAGCAGCTTTAATGTGACCCGTGAGCAGGCCACACACCCTGCTTACCGAATATAAATAATCGAAGGGTCAGAAACGTGGATTTCATTATTCTGTAAAAGAAAACAGCGTTAGAGCAGAGCAGCAGGACATCACAGCGTGGACTGCGTCGCTTCTCCTCTCTGGCCTGGAGCACTCGGATTATTACGCCCTGCTTTCACATTGTTGTCCTCCATTTTCTTGTTTTTCAGCGTCGCGATCAACGAAATATTATCTCAGTAATCAGTCCAATTACTATAGTTTTGACATATTTTAGTGTTAATTAGAAACGTCGTAGATTACTTAGAATATTCGATTTCTTATTATCGACAAAAAAAACTGCCGTTTTATTTTTTTTTTTTCCTTCCTATTGTTTCGTCGTCGTTCTTCCTCTTCTTCTTCCTCTTCCTCTTCTTTCCTGATGCGTATAGGCGGTTCGCCTATACAAACAACGAATTGGTGCATTACCGCCACCCAGTGGTATGGAGTGTGCAACAGCCTGTCTAGTATTTACAATCTTAAAACAAACAAACAAAAAACACTTATATCCATCCATCCATTATCTATACTGCTTTATCCATCTGGGTCGCGGGGAAGCTGTTCTCAGCATCTTCGGGCGAGAGGCGGGGTACACCCTGGGCAGGTCGCCAGTCCACCACAGGGCCAACACAGACAAAC
>JAQQZX010032188.1:0-14488 GCA_030068355.1 Notoglanidium maculatum | reverse complement strand
AGCACCCGGAGGAAACCCACGCACGCACGGGGAGAACATGCAAACTCCACACAGAAAGGCACCCTGGGTGACCCGGGTGACCTGGGTCGAACCCAGGACCTTCTTGCTGTGAGGCGACAGTGCTAACCACTGCACCACCGTGCCGCCCTTTATGAAAATGTTCACAACATATTTATGACAAATAGATTTATTAATTGCAATTTTAGCAGAATTTGCAAAAAGATTTTTCTACTGTCTGCATGCAACATCAATCAACAATTATTCAGTTTTAACCAGTAGAGGTCAGCAGTAGGTTGAAACATTTCAAACTAAGTATTGGTTTGGTCTTTGGGCTATCTTTGGTCTTTGTGTGATTAGTGTTTTTGTGGTTGTGTGTGTGTGTGTGTGTGTGTGTGTGTGTGTGTGCGTGCGCATGCATGCTTTTTGTTGTGAGCTTATTGGTGTATGTGCTGACTCTGTTGTTTAATGTCCTTGGTAAGGTTTCTCACCATCATAAGGCTCTCTGTTGCACTTCTGCTATTGTCATGGTTGTGAACTATGTAACCTGTGTGTCTGAAAGAACACTCATTGTCTGTCTCATGTCACAGCAGACGTCCTTGTGTGTTGCCCTGTAGTTGGATTCAGCTTTGGACTCTGATCCTCTTTAAAGATATTAGTGGTGTGGAGCTGTAAAGAGATGCCAGTGCTGACTGTCCCAAAGTGCGAGGCCCTGAGCAGACATGTCCCTAAGATAAGTGTGTAAAGACATAAGCACTTCAAACACAGACAACTGTGAGTGCTATTCCACACATTAATTTATCATAGGACCAGGACAATGCAGTAATGATTTGCACATGGTAAAATTCATATTCTAAGACTGAAAAGATGTTCAGGATTTGTGGAAAACAGGTCCTGAGTAGCTGAGTAAGTATGAGTTTGTTATAGAGGTGATCTGTGCAGGTTAATAATTCCCCTGAAAGCTATAATTGTGGTGTCTGAGATCATGTGGATCTTTGGCTGGCCAGTGCATGAACGTGGACAAGTATAAAAGTTGTTTTCTCCAGCCTTTCATTACCATCATTATTATGACATTGTAAATACAGTGATGCCTTGTTTGGTTTAGGGTGAATGGAAAAAAGAACATAAAATTATACTTAAATGAAAGTAATGTTTCAAAGCCTTAGTCAGCTGAAAGTGGAGGTAAATCTTCAAAATGATATTTGAGTGAAAAAACATGGTTTTAATGGAAATTAGAAATCAGGTTATTGTCCTTTTAAACATGGTCCCTCACATGCAACTTGGTTAAACTATATGAAATTGTATCAAAAGATATTAAGATTAAAAAATTAGGGTTTGGGTCCATGCAGGTTTGAATTTGTGTGAATTTTTCATGAGAGCAGGTTCTTTTTCATTCATTCATTCAGTCATCTTCATTTATGGATTTACTGTGATTAGGTTTGCTGTAAATACAGAAGCGGAATGCTAGGTGTGAAGTGGGAACATCACAGGACATAATACACAAACCTATTCGCATCGAGGGGTAATGTTTTGTCTAGGGGTACAGGTCTAGGGGTAAATCACATCTTGCCAATGTATAGGGAGGTTACCAGAGTTCATTATTTTAAGTCTTAACTTCTAAATGGGTTCTTCTCAAGCACACAACCGTGTTATTTCTCAGAGCCTTAATGACACCATTATTTTGACACATTATTTGTGATGTAATGAGTTTGTTGTAATTGTTGAGATTTAATATTTGCTGAAATCCATTAGCTTATTATTCAGCGCAGAGCTTCCCCCACATACTTATTTGCATGACTGAAGAAACAGTTATTTGGAATTAAACATGTCTCTTTCATCACCCAGCCCTCAAAATCTAACACAGACACCCACACACGCACGTAGACCACTCATGTTCGCTCTTGAGGTGGCTTACCAGAGCCAGTAATCTGAGGGCAGTGACATCACTCATTTCAAATTGTGTGTATGTGAGGATTAAGAAGGTCACACGGGAGGAGGAGTGTGCAGTTGTGTGGCCTGTTATGCTGTTTAGTGCAGGACCATTTCCAACACTTAGACACACACAAACACACCGAGTGCTCTGGTACTCAAGCTCTCACTGAGCAATCGCTCACATGATGGAAGGCTTGGCAGCAGCAGCAATGGCAGACGCACCCATGGAGGACCTGGTGGAGCGATCTGGAGCAGCTGAAGATGGAGAAGCTCAGCTGAGAGAACTGTACCCTCTCTTAGCACCTGAAGCAGACTTCATAGTAGGTCAGTACTGAGTTTTTCCCATCCTTTACAATTTAGTTTAATTGTATGAAAGCACTTGCCCAAATTTCTTTAAAATTACTCTGAAGAATTTTTCTGGATTTGTGTACATTTCTTTAATGTTAAATTACTACATTAACCTTAGATATACACTACTGCATGTCAGTGTGCCTGCAAATCTATTAATATATGTCTATATTAAGACTTAGCTAAACTAAAGTAAAAGTCTAGAATGATATCTACAGATTATGTAGACAAGAAAGTGCTTTGGCATTTAATGAAGAATGTAACACGTCCTTAATTGAAATGCATTTGAGAGATTACTCTCAGTTACCACAATGTATTGTCTACTGTACATTTGTTTATCTGTTGTATTATTATATACTTTATACCATTTTATATCTCTTTTGCTCTGAATATAATATACATGCATAGGAGTTTTTAACTGTTTGTATTTCTGCTCCACCAGAATGCATTCTCACTAATTCCCTGTTGTTGCTGTGGGATTAGGCACTATTTCAGTCCCAATCCCCATATGGGTCCTCTCAAAATAACAAGTGCCTACTGTTGGATTAATGCTGAGATGAAGGAAGAAGAAGACACAAATAATTATCTCATCTCTGTAGTGCTAACACCTTATTATAGTAGACATCTGTGAAGCATTGACATACAGTTAGAGCCAATGCAAATATAAAGCATTAAAATTAAAAAAAGGGAAAATGGATGTCCCTCAGGGTCAGATGTTGAAATCTGTCAATAATTCAAGCATCTTGGAGAACCTGCAACAGTATTTCTGGAGACTTCTGCATATAAAAACAGGCAGCTTCCATTATGCTTTATCTGCAAACTCTATTACCCAATGTTAGCTTTCATTTAAATAACACTCACATGCCAAGATCCAGAGTATATCCCAGCGAACACTGGACGTGAGGCAGCAGTACACCCTGAAAGAGAGCCGTTACAGTCATTTATTTCGGTATTACAAGTATTGGCAATTCTAAAGAGAGCTGTTTTTTTTCCTGAATGAAAACATTTACAATGAAATGAAAATCCAGTGTTTCCACTTCATAAAACTCCAGAACTCAGATGTGGGCCATAATCTGACATGTTCAGTACATTGCTGAGTTAAGAACATAATGTGTTGTCCTCTGTGTGATGGCAGATGAGCACAGCTCAGCACACAGTAACATGGAGGTGATGGACAGGCTCATGTACCTGGAGCAGCGCCTGCAGATGCAGGAGGATGAGGTGCAGCTGCTGAAGATTGCTCTGGCTGATGTGCTCAAGAGACTCAATATTTCAGAGGCACAAACTGCTGCTCTCACCAAGAGAGGACCTGTTAAAGGTACCGCACTCCCACATACTGTATATACTCACAGTATAAACAACAAATGCCTACTTTTAAACAGTCTGGAGTATGGGTTTAGACTCTAAAACATTATAAGCTAAACAACAAAGAGATTTATTGTGATCTAAAAATTGGAAAGAATGATTTAACATCAGGATGAGAAAGAAAACATAAAAGACTGTGTAGACCTACTTGATGGCTTTCAGCAGAGAATGCAACACAATTGGCATGTGCTTTTAGGAAAATAACCCATTACAAGGTTGTGTCTAACCCCAGGAAATGTGTAACAGGATTCTTACCACCCTTAAGCTGATGATTTTCCAATAACAGTATATCTTGAGTTTATTGTTTTTTATTCCACCTACACCACAGATCTGTCCTGAAGATTTTTCACATGTCTAAAAACTTAATTACTTAAATTGGATTTTTTTTAAATTTTTTATTGTGATTGTGTAATTGTAAAATGACCTAGGGTGTGAGAGAGGTGCTTTATATTATTACCTCTGATAGCTACAAAGCACTGACAGAGGAGACGCCTTTAAAAAATGCTAAACATCTCACAGAAAGAAACGATATATGTTAGCATGAACACATTGATATAAAGTTGTGATTGTCTTTGCATCCACAATTAGTCAGAGCCACTGTTATAGAAAATTAATCAACACATTATGATTAAAAAGATTTGAGAATTGAACAGCCCTGTGGTATAATATAATATAATATAATAAAATATAATATAATATAATATAATATATATATGTTCAATCAGATTATATTATATTATATTAAACATTTTAAACAAATCAAACATTTTAACTTCCTGAGCCTCACTGTTCAGCCCTATAGAGCAGATGTAGTCAGTCGACTCCACTGAGATTCGGCTGGGTTTGCTTATTTGATTAGCTTGTACATTTATTAATGTAATTAGATCAGTGATGTGCAGGGTTTAAACAAACACATGTAGAAACTGAGGACCATATTGGAACCCCTGTTACAGATGTCTGAATTTATATGAACGGAAGTAAATATGACATTATGCTACTCAATGTTTTCCAGCTTCCAGGCCTGTGTCTTTGGCCCTGCCACCCAGAACAACCAGCAGTACAGCCAACTCGCTGAAGAAGGCCTCCAGCTCCACACTGCCCTCTTCCACATCCCCGAAGAATTACAGCCCTTCACCCACCAGCAAAAGGTACATTTGGCAGGATATTTGGCAGTGAGTGTTTATTTTATTCCCCCTTTTTAACTGAGTGAAATAATTCATGTTTTTTCTCTCTCTGGTCTTGTTTAGACATCCAGCGAGCAGTACAAAAGACAGTTCAAGTGTTCCTGCAAGCAGACGCACTGCTCTAACAACCAGCACCACCATAACCCCCTGTAAGAAACTTCAGGAGAGGTCAGACTCATCAAAATAATAGAACATGCAGTTGATGATCATAAATCTGCATCGGCTCTGACACTCCTGAATGCTAAACATGTGATCTGGAATTGTTTGTTCACTCCAGCAGCAAACCAAAGGAGACTATCACAAGTGTTGTAGGTAAGAAAATAATTAAAAACACATTAAAATAATGTTTCTTTTCCTCCCAAGACGATAATAGTTTATTTTACTAGCAAGTTGATTTATTACAGTATATTCTGTTCTTCGTTCAAAAAGTGGAAACAAATAAATAATTATTCATAGGTTATTACAAATTATTTATAGAAGAGGCTGAGCTTACCTGAGAAAACAAACCATAAATTGTGCATTTACTTTTTAAATTTTAGAGAAAATTTTTTTTTTTTTTTTTTTTTTTTTCAGAAAAAGATTTGAACTGTGAATTTGAATTTTAGACTGACGTTTGGCACTTACAGATAAAAACCCTTTGTTTTTGACACCACATTTTTTATTTCATGTCAGAGATTAGGCTATAGTTGGGATCGGGCTGAAGAGGATTCTTATTTCAGTTATTTCAGTTATTGCATACAACAGTTATTCATGCATCCATGACTGTAGTGTGTTACTGATTTACATCCAAAATGCAAAAATATCACATCTGCAATCATAGGTTTGATCATGTATATACTGCAAATGTTTAATACATTTTTTGGCTTCCTTTAAAATTATATTATATACTACAGCACTGTTGAATTCTTGAATTGTGACCAGAAGGTGTTGATTAATTTTCTGTAACAGCGCAGACCTAATCATAATAATCATAACCAGGGAAAAATGCAAGGAGGTTATTTCACATTTTTGGAAGGAGTCTCCCATGTCAATGGTTTGTAACATTCACACGTTAAAGTGTTTTGCAAGGGAATAGATTCAGGATGGAGGACGTGGCGCTTTCTGGTTTCCCTGTAACATGACAAGCAGTATTTTTATGCCTTATTAAAAACAAAAGAGGCTGGTGAGGGGACCACTGTTTATAGCTCTTATAACGAAGTAATAACAGGAACTTGTTATGCAGACGATCCACAAGATTAAATGCACCTATAAACAAATAAAATAAATGATGTGCCATTCTTGCTGTGATGTAAGAGGAATAAAACACTTCAGGAGATGCTGTTATAGGAAATAATCAGCTTCTGGGTGGTAACAGTAAACTCCACTTCATATCAGGCCACATTACGCCAGCCCATCATTGACTGTTTTCCTTTAACAGCACAACCTGTAATGTTTAACTCCTTACATGTAGAATATTTTATGCTAACATCTTTACAATTCACAGTATTTGTTAAAAATACAGTACTGTACAAATGTCTTGCAATGAAAAGCTGTATGGTAAAGTTGACTTCAAAAATAATGAAATTAATCCTTCCACTTAAAAAAATACTACAATGTGAAGTAAACTGTAATAAACTAAACAAGGTCAATATTTGGGTTGACAACCCTTTTTTCTTTTTCTCAAATAGTACTCCCAGGTACAATGTGTACAGTTTTATAAGGAAATGAGCTGTAAGATTTGCTGAGCATCTTGGAGAATCTGCCACAGTTCTTCTGGAGACTTTGACTATCACTCTTGTTTCTGTTTGTAGCAAAAACCCAGAAGCCTTCATCATGTTTTTCTGTCTGAAAAGTGGTCTCTTACATAATATGTTGCTTCCTTTACTGACATACAAACATTTTTCAAATACAAATGATTATTTTTTGGAAAAGTAATGTTTGGAAATCTAAAATGTTTTTGTACTGACTCAATAATGCAGAATTCAAAAAATAAATATCTATTTCAAAATTTGTACTAAAAAATTAGGGTGCCTAAGACTTTTGCACAGTAAGTCAGCCTAATCTCTCCAGAAACCGTACATGAGCTGTTACATCCAAAATACTATCTATCTAACACTTATATAAATATCTTATTAATAATTCTTGTCTCTAAGCAATTTGATGCCAACAATGAGACACAAAAACCAATCTGTAACGCTGAAATATAGAATTACTGTATAACTGTGGATGTTTGATGGAAAAGTTGATCTTTTTCCCTTTTTTTTTGTTCTTTAGGAACCCGCCATGTGACTCATTGCAAAGGTAGGCCGCATGCCACCCTTACATTTATCATATATCTCATTCTCAGTAAGTGTGCCAAATATCACAAAAAAGAACTTCTTGGAAACATGGGAGAACTACTCTTATGAGTCTTTGTTGTTATTTTATTTTATGTCCCTTTTTCTCCACCTTCCTCTTTTTCACCGCACTTCCATCCCTTTCTGTTTTCTGATCCCCACCATCATGCACCCTTCACTTAGTGACTATGCAGATCTATCTGAGCCACCCAGCAAAAAAGACTGGGCCTACTGAGAATGCAGTTGCTATAGCCGTGCAGCCAAGTGTGTGCCAGCCTGCCAGTGGGCCGCCTCCAGATAGAGCAGCCTCAGACAAGAAGAAAGTAGGAGCTGGGAAGAAGCCTCCCAGCACGCTATCCCTGTACAGGAGCACATGTCAGAGCCCCTTTTCCCCTGCTGACACCCCCATCTACAAGAGTCCCATCAAGTCCCCTAGCCAGTATTTCCAAATCTGTTATTAATCACACACAGTAGCAGAACCTGGACAATTGATCTGGAGTTCATAAGTTACTGAATAAAAGCTGTTAATTGGTCACTGTTGGAAGTGACATGTTGGCTAATTTTGGCTAAATGACATATTGATTTAAATTGTTTTGGTTTTAGTAATTTATGGGACCTTATTTGTTGGGTGATGAAACTAAAGTTATGCGTCATTTTTGAAAAATGTTTCTTCTTTCTTATTAACTTACTGTATTGACATGTCTGATTCCCCCCCCCCCCTAAATTGCTGCTCTAATTCATTTGGAAATGTTAAAAATATATTTTTATCATCTAGGTCCTCAGAGTTTTCACCTAAAGTGGTGACTCTTTTTGTGTCAGTGCATTCTACCACCATACGCTTCTGCTCACCACAGCTTTAAAAAGTGGTTATTTGAGTTGCTGTAGACTTGCTGTCAGCTTGAACGAGCCTGGCCATTCTCCTCTGTCCTTTCTCATCAACAAGCTGTTCCTGCTCACAAAACTTTCTCACTGGACATGTTCTGGTTTTTGCACAATTCTGTGTAAACACTAGAGACTGTTGCATGTAAAAATTCCTGGAGATCAGCAGTTTCTGAAATACTCAATCCAGCCCATCTGGCACCTACAACCATCCCACCATCAAAAATCACATTTTCCCCATTCTGATAGAGAACTCATGGCCTGTATCTGCATGACTTTATGCAGTGAATTGCCACCACATAATTTCATATTATTGTATAATTAATCATTTAAAATAACCACAGGATTATGACACCTGTTGTACTAATGTGTTTCTAAGGAAATTGTTCGCCTCCTAATCTAAAGCTACAATATTACCTAGATCAAGTATATATTAAACATACTTTAACTACTTTTAATAAAACTAAGAATTGAACTGTGCACATTATCATATTTTATTAATATAATTAGGCCTGGGGTGGCACAGTGTCACCAGCAAGAAGGTCCTGGGTTCGAACCACAGGTCACCCAGGGTGCCTTTCTGTGCGGAGTTTGCATGTGCATGTGCATGCGTAGGTTTCCTCCGGGGTGCTCCGGTTTTCTCCCATAGTCCAAAGACATGCAGATTAGGTTAACTGGCTACTCTAAATTGCCCATAGGTGTGAGATCTGAGATTGGCTCCAGCTTCCCCCCGCGACCCAGACGGGTAAAGCGATATAGATAATGGATGGATGGATAATTAGGCCTATTGTATTTTAACACAGTGTAGCTTATTTTGTCCAGTATGTGGGTGAAAGTTTCAAAATCTCATTACAACAAAAAAATAAAATATGATGGTCCATGGTAGGCTAATGTGCTTAATATTTGTTATAAATAAACCTGTGTTGCGGTTAAAAGTTGCCCTGTTTACACTGAAGGAGTGGGACCTCATTCAGAATTCACAGCTCCACAAAAATGATTGCAACAGTCAGCGTTCTACAAATAAAGCATGACAGGAGTTGTTTGGTTTTGCTTTTTTAAAGCATGATTTAGGTTACAAGGATAGATTTGCCCTAATATCAATTGAGCAATTGATACCCCCGAATGATTCACTCGTTTAAAAGGAACCGACTCCTTGGAGAATCACCCATTACCGGAGTATTACAGCACAGCAAACTGCGCGCGCTCGCTCTCTCTCTTTCTCGCTCTCTCTCTCTCTCTCTCTCTCTCTCTCTCTCGCTCTCTCTCTCTCTCTCTGGTGCCGGAGGATGGAAAGATGGCATCTCCGAAGCTGTTGTCTCTCCACACATTGACTCGCTCCACGGACACAGCAGTGGCGATCGATGTGAAATGGAAGTGAGGGAGAGATCAGCGGAGCGCAGACGTCCAGCAGCAAACGGGAGAGCGTCTCGCGCTTTGGACGCGACACCAAGCGAATCGTTTGACGCGTTTTTGAAGTCGCGACGGCTTCCAGCATCCGCACATCCCCGGCAGCCTGCCACACAGCCGGCGTGTTAACGGAGCCGTCACTATTAGAAGGATAAGAGACTTAAAACAGAGACGTGGGGAGTGAATCGAGGAAGAAAAGAGTCCGGGAACGATTTTGCGCAGTCCTACACACGAAGGGGAGAGGAAGAAGATGAGGTAAGCAAAATCACGCGCTCGTCCTGACACACGGCGCCGTTATATATCGCACAATGAAGGGCGCGAGCGCTACTGCATCCGCCGCGTGTCAATGCCCTTTTATGGGATTTACACCTGAGACTGTTGGCCACATCTGTCTTGTGACAGGTGTGATTTTCAGCCTAGATGTGAGTTCGGCTAGTTAAATCATTAATAAATAATAAGGAGTGTGTGTGTGTGTGTGTGTGTGTGTGTGTGTGTGTGCCCTCGCGCGTGCGACCGGCGTCCTGATGTTGTAGGGCCTTTGAGGTGGGGCACCAAACATCACCACTCCGGCTGGACTGCAGCCTGTTTACATGAACTGATTTATTTCTGTGTGCGACTATAAGAATGTATTTTTCAAGGTTATGGAAAGGAGCGTTGTGCCTTTGGAGCAACCATAAAACACCAATGTATGTTAGTGCAAGGAGCCAAAGGGCCGCAATGGAGCCGTTGTCATAGAAACCCGAGCGCACGTGCCCGGCTTTCATTGATGAAAAGACGGCGGCCGAGCAGGAACCAGCGATATTGTAGCCCCATCAGTATCATCACTACATGCACGAGCCTAATGTGCCCTGTAAGACTAGATAAATCCCAGCTGTATGACATGCACGGGTGCCACAGTGGTACTGTCTAAGGCCCCAGGGTAGAGGGTCCTTAGGATCACAAAGTTTCTACTTTCAAAAGATAGGAGCACACCCAGTGCCCAAAATTTGCCAAACTCTCATGTTAGGTTATTTGAGGCTCTTGTGCTTTGGCTATATTTATGTAGGCCTAACTGGTTCAGACTGACCTACTGCTGCCCATCTGCCCACAACACTGGTTAAGTCAGTGGATATACATGATACATATTTTCATGTTCCCATCACTCTGGAGCTCAGATGTTTTAGGCTTTTTTTTTAAGAACAGACATCCCTATTCAAAGTTCTTTGTCTAATATCAGAGCATTTGGGATAAATCTGTATTTGGACTGGTAGGCCTACATATGTTCCTCCACTATGGAGCAGGCCATCTGGGAGACATCCACACTCCTTGCATGCATTACAGCACTCTGTCTCACAGTGAAGCTCAATAGTACCAAAACAGACCACACAATCAATGTGAAGCAAGATTAATTGAAAAAGCAAAACCTCCCAATGTGTAGCAAACATCGTGATGCAACCCAATAAAAGCAGTGTCTCCTTAGAGAGATATAGTGTCTGTGGATGCCTCCTTCAGTGCCTGACAGTGGCACAGGTGGTGTGAGAAGCCCCAGTGTTATAGTAGAAAACATCAGCCAACTAGAATTGAGGGTAGTCAATCCAGCCCTCAATTTTTTTTTCTGATTCTGTGAGACCACCATATGCTGACATATTCGGACAACATTGTGATGGTCAGATAAGAATCAGAATCAGCTTTATTGGCCAAGTATGTGTACACATACAGCTGTATATGTATATGTATTTCTATGTATGTAGAAAATGTGCAAGAGGACCTTAGTGCAATTGTGCTCATCAGCACCAGAAAACCCTGGCTACTTCCTTCTTAAATAGATTATTGTAAAAGGTAATGGAAGGAGATCCTGTGCCAGGTTACCTGTGTCTGTGGATTTGGCACCACAAAGTGAAGAGCATGTTGAGGACAGTACAGGAGATGCTCCTGAATGCAAGAGCCCCTAGTAGACAGTCCTTTTTTGCTCTCAGGTGGAAACTGGAAACTTTTTTATGTTACTAAGCATATAGTCCTTTTGGCCTGGACAGAACACAAGAGTTATTTGCTAATTTAAACCATTTACATAAACTCCAGATATATAAATAGTTGTATATCTACATTCATCTATCTGTCCAACACTTTGGCTAGCTTGTGCCCTTTGAACCATTACACTAATTAGGGAATGTATCTGTGTGGATGACCTAGTCGAGACACTTGTATATAGTAGTGTATATAGTTTGTCTGTGTAAATAGTTTGTCTGCTACATACCGTATACAGAGAGAAGGATATGCTTGGTGTCCTCAAGGAGATACGAATCGCACAGCCAGATTTCAGTCACTTGATGTGGACTGTAATATATGTTGGCCTGGAGGTGTTGAGCGAGTATGCTGAGTATGCTACCCCAATCATTCTGCCATCATTCTGTCTACTGCTGGTTTCAAATTAATCTTTAAATGCAGTATTTTTGAAGTTTGTGTGTATAGGTATGCACAAGTCTATCATCGGTCTTCCCCCTTTTCAGTGGATAGTCTCCTCACTCTAAACATTTATTACGGAAATATTTTTTTTCCCATTATTTTATATGTAGTTACAGGATTTAATTTAAAAATGCTTAAAGTTTACATAAAAGCATAATATAATGATTTAGTTTCTAAGGTGCTTAACACTTACCTAATGATTCTATCATAATTGTACATCCAACAAAATCTAAGAGCATTAGCAGCATGTGAATTTTATTGACCTCATTTAAAACCAGTGGGGCCCGGTCTGCAATTAAGCCTTCTGGTTTAACTTTGCTGTAGAGCAGACAGACTAAGCAGTTACAGGCCTATTTTAATTCCTCTCAGAGTCGCTGAGTCAGAATATCTTTTGATCCCCCACACACTGATTCAGGTAGTATAAAATCTGGCATATGTTTTAAAGGTCAGACATGTGCATCTAACACAGGTACCTAGGATTGTAAAGGATCACAGACATGTCCTTGTACTTTTGACAGTGTTCTGGGTCTACACAGAATGTATGATTTTTAGAACAGAAAACACAAATAGTGCCAGGTAGTAAAAAACAGATTATTATTGGTAAAGAGAAAATTAGAAATGGACAGAGTTTAATTTAGAAAGGGAGAAATTATTGTGTGGAATGTAAGTTATGAGCTTTATTTCTTTGTTCATCTTCAGTAACTGTGTCATTCTGGTCAGAGTTGCAGTGAATACAGATCCTATACTGGGAACACTGGGCAGGAGGTAGGAACACACTCTGAAAGCGATGCCTGTCCATTGTAGATTGCCATGTATATAATCACACTCTCGATCACTGCAAGGGCAATTTAGTGTAACCAATCCACATTTATGACTGGAACTTTTCACTGCTTCATCTATCTGTCTAATCTCCATCTCGTCTCCAAAACAAAGAGCATGATGTTTGCTCTTGTTACTCTTAGTTCATTTGGGGCCACATCAAGAGGTCAGAGGAGGACCTGGGATAGAAGTATACCTTGATCACAAATATAAAATTTGTGGCATGACACACAATTATACATAATTTCAGGGTTTGCTTTTATAGTATACATGAACACTGCAAATATATTTGGCTTTTCAGAGCTAAAATATAATTCGAAGCAAAGGCACTATTGTACTATAGATCCAGTCCAGTCAATATTGATCCTGGTCAGTGTACAGATCTTCCTGATGGTGCTTGCTTGGATGGCCCACATATGAGTCTGAAATAGAATAGCTTGGGCTGAATTCTTCTCTGGATCTGCTGAGATGCCTTTAAAGGCAAAGGATCCCACTCATGGATGTCTTCTAAGTAAATTCAGAGTGTGGCATTAGCGTCACACTGCAATTATTCTCTCAAGTGTAAAACATCCATCTGCTTTTGAAGGAAGTAATTGGCACTCTGTTAGTTTTGTTAGATGGATATTGAGAGCGGCGTGTTACTACAGGTTTGTCAGAGATATACCCGAGCAGATACATTAAGTAGAATGTAGTCCAAGGAGAAGTCTGCTTTAGTGTAAATATATAGAGCAGATTTGGACTATAATGTTTAGTAACTGCTTGATTCTCCGTGATTTGGATCTAGAGTGTATCCCATGAACACTAGTGTGTATGGCAGGAATACACCCTATACTGAAAGAAAACTGATTCCTGATTTTCATTCCTGTAGTATAATTTAGGTAGTATAAATTGTAGTGTAATATTAATTAATTCCTGTAGTATAAATTTTGTCTGGGTTTTTTTTTGGAACATTAAGACACTGCAGTTATTGCACACCAGATATTCAGTAATATGCTTATTTGGTATTAAATAGTAAAGTTTGTTAATTGAAATTTCCATTATGTGTGTGAGCTTGCATTTATCTCTTTCTAGGCACTAAGTGTCACTATAATGATAGGAATTTTGATTTTGTGGGGATGTTTGGTTGGCAGAAATTTGATTTTTAACGAAAAAAATAGAAAATGAGAAATTAAATAAACAATTAATTTCCTTTGGTTATTAAAGTTAAGGTTAGGGTCAAGTATAGGTGAATGCATGATGTTAAATAGGTATATTATACTGTGTGTGTGTGTATGTGTGTGTGTGTGAGAGAGAGAGAGAGAGTGAGAGGGAGAGAGACTGTGGATATGCGAGTAGGGGGAGGAGTGAGCAGCATCTTCTCAACCGTCAACCCTCTTTTTCTCTCACCGTCTCTGTTACGCTTTCTGTCTCTCACCCTCCCTCTAATCTTGTTAATGAGCTTTTTATCTGTGTTTCTATTTTGTATACTGTAGGGTACACATACATGTGTATGGTTAGTGTGTAGGAGAAACTCATCCTTCTCTTTTTTCTTGTGAGGGTAAAAGGATTGAAAGACTTTGTGTAGTAGAGTACATACATACTGCATAGAGCTATGCAAGCATACCATGTTGTGCACTACTTCCCTATATATATATATATATATATATATATATATATATACATACGTATATGGCGGCATGATGGCGCGGTGGTGCGGTGCGGTGTCGCCTCACAGCAAGAAGGTCCTGGGTCACCCAGGGTGCCTTTCTGTGCGGAGTTTGCATGTTCTCCCCGTGCATGCGTGGGTTTCCTCCGGGTGCT
>JAQQZX010031491.1:0-14527 GCA_030068355.1 Notoglanidium maculatum | reverse complement strand
AGGAGCAAGTGGTTTCCAAGTGATGACTCCAACCAGGAGTAGGACACCGGGATGGGTCAGGCAGGCCCGGAAAGCAGGAGGGGTAGCATGTACAGCTCGACAGACAGACAGAGAGACAGAGAGGGAGAGAGAAGAGAAAAGGCAGATTGTTAGGTATGGTCATGGTCACCTAACGGTAAGGAACAGAGTATATCGTGTGCTGAGTGCGATGAGGTACTAGATTGGTCTACCTGCAGTCCACACATTTGTGTGGTGCATTATAAGAACAAAATACGACAATGGAGACCCCGGACTGTGGAGCAGCTGAAGTATATCAAGAAAGAATGGGAAAGAGTTTCACTTTGAAAACTTCAACAATTAGACTACTCAGTTCCCAAACACTTATTGAGCGTTGTTAAAAGAAGACGTGATGTAAAACAGTGATAAACATGTTCCTTTTCCAACTTTATTGGAACGTGTTTTAGTTAGCAAATTCAGAATGAGTGTATATTTACAAAAAAAACTATAAATTTTATTAGTTTGAACAGTAAATACCTTGTCTTTGTATTGTATTCAATTAAGTATAAGTCAAAAAGCATTTGTTAATCATTGCATTCTGTTTTTTTTATGTTTTACACAACATCCCAACTTTTTTGGAATAAGGGTTGTAACAGTTATTGATTCATAGGAAGCTCTAGCTCTAATTGACCCGTAGAACTCCAGTGGAATGGGATCATGTCAAATGCGCAACACTGGTGAATTGCTGTGTGTCAATGGCCAAGGCAGACATCACGCTTGCCGTTGCTTGGTGTTCTTTAGAACTAAAGTTAATATAAAATTAAAACGTATAAATATTACTGTTACTGTAACTGTTGCTATTGTAACCGTTGTCTACATTTCTGTGAAACATTTTTAATGGTAATAGTAACGGTTACTGCAACAGTAATATTTACACATTTTAAACATTATATCAACCCTCTGTGGCCTAAGAATTCGTCCCCGTGAACGTGCCTGCACTTTTCTATTAATATCTTTGCGATAATACAGTGGAGAAATATGGTTTAAACAATGGCTAAATCTGTAGAATAGGGCAGATGCCCTATTGTTTCCCTCTTATTGCAAGATCATATGTGAATTACATACAGAGTTATAAGGCAAAGAGTACATTCAGTTCAGCACAGCGCAGTTCAGTTCATTCAGTTGACATTGGTGACACCGATGAGAGACGCAGAAAACATGGCACGTTAAAGGTTTTCAGATGCTGAAGTTGCAGCGATTTTGGAAAAGATTTTAGAAAAGTTGGACTTCAGCTTAGGGCTAAATTGACTCATTACACAGTGCGAGTTGAGATTTATATTTATGAAAATATGCAAAAAATTAAGGAAATGCCTTTGGGCCCCAAAGGGTTTATTTGTTCTACATGACTTAGAAACATGAAGCAATGCCCAGTGTGATGTCTGTTGACACACACTGGCAGAACTTCCACATAATGGTTTGTTTTTTTTTCTTACAGCAATTAACCAATGTTGGCACGGGCCTGAGCCGCTGGAATTCTAATAATTGATTCCAGTTTTCAAATGAGTGGATTACGAATTAGAATAAGAGTGGTATTTATTCTGTTATCTACCAAAGCACTATACAATCAAATTAATGCTGTTCTGGGATGAACATTTTAGGCTCTGAATATGATAAACTATGCTTGATACGGAGATCAATCAGAAAACAAAAAAGATGCAAAGGAGCTTGATGCAAGGATAGAAAGATCCAAGCAGCACTAAATAATAAATAATTTTACTACAAATAGAAAACAAATGATTTTTCCTATAGTTTATTAATCCCATACGCTCAGTCTCGTTAAAAATTGTTCTTACTTGTATATGTTGCCTGAAGTCACGTCGGTCAACTCACATGCTCCAAGGTGCACTGGACTGAAGAGGTGCAGAAAACTTGATTTGAATTCTGAGTAATTATGAGTCTTGGTGGGGTTCTTGTGATTCTCTGCATCCCAGGGGAAAATAAAAGTTGAGATCTCAATTTGAAGTTCACAGAAGGGCCTGGCTGCTTTGTTTGTTACTCTCAACCACTTTGGCAGGTGAAATTAAAGTAATAAGAAATGAAAGATGCATGCGTTTTTGTTGAATGAAATCTAGTCTTACTGCATATAGACCATAGGTTTTCCACCAAGTTTTTTCTGCAAAGGGTCTCTTTTCATCCGTTCACTAAGGTGCTGAACATAAGAGTGAGAAAGAGAGAGAATCTGTCTCTTGGGGGCTTTAATCCCAGGGGGTCTCAGGTGGAGTCACCTTCTCCCTTCTTCCCATAAGATGCAGGAAGTGGTGGCACCTAGTAATGGTTAGTGGAAGCTTACATACCTACAATAATATATTTTTATTTATTTATTATAGAAAGAAGTCATCTTGGTCATGGCACCACAAACTAACCTTTTACACAGTATTTACAAAATACTGTACCTTCTATCAAGAATGCATAGCACAGACAAGCACAAGCCTGAGCATGAACTTGAATTGTTGGTGAACTTGATTGAGGTGAAATCTCCAAAATATTAGGACTGTGTTTTATTTTGCTTTTTGGGTCAGTTGTTGACAGTGTAACATGACATTTGTTGAAGAAACAATGCGATCTACGAAGCATCTCCAAAGTCTCTGGTGACACCTATCTCCCGAGTCCTCCTTCTCACCTACCTTCACATATGCCTGGTCCTACAGTGGTACCAAAACCTTAGAGGAGGTACCAGATCCTGTCATGTTAAACTTCTCATCTTATCAATGTTGGTAAGTTTGGGTGCACCTCCCAAAGTGCCAGAACCCCAAATCCAGCCTCTGAACCTGGTGTCCACCCCACTTTATTTTATTTCCCTTCTTCTCCTTCTCTGATGTCTTCCCCAGCTTCCTCTCTCTCCACACAGGTAGAAACATCCATGTCCACTAGGACCAGTGCAAAGCTTGGGCAGGTTTGCTGGTTCAGCGGGAAGCTGGGCATTTCCAGGACCAGCATCCTCTCATGGAAGTGGGAACACTGATCTAGATTCCTGATGTGCTGCAGGCCTCCCCCCGATCGAGCTGGAATGTTCCACATGTCAAGGGAGTACAAATCAGGTCATGGTGGACTCTGAGTGTAACTAGACCACCATCTATCAAAACCTGATTCAATGCAGGTCATTGGGAAAATGGTGGATGTGAGGTGTGTGAATGGGGATGAAAAAACATAGAGTAGAGTTGCCGGTTTGTCCTTGCCCCGTCCATCCAATAATTCTTGGGACAAATTGGTAAGTGTTTTGGGTATTAGTATAAGAAATGTGGGTGGGTCTTGCAGTAGCAAAGCAAGTTGTAGAATGTGCGCAATGTTGGCTGGAAAAGTAGTGCCAGAGCTGTCGATATCAGCTCCACATCAGGGGAACACGGAGGGTGGGACAAGTGATACAGGGCATTGGAACCAAGGAAGGGATGACCCAATTATTAGTACAGAAGGGCCATAAGGAATGCTCTTCCATGTGACGCATCATAATCACATGGCTGGGTGTTTGGGGCAGGATAAAACACTAATCCAGCTCATGGCCTATTTCTATTGGCCGGGCATTCATGGCAAATTTCAAAGGTGGTGTGATGAATGTAACAAATGTCAGCTGGTTAATCTGCCAGTCAACCCAAAAGTGCCATTACGCCCATTTCCATTGATCATGGTCCCCTTCAAAAGAATTGGCATGGACCTCATTGGGCCATTACAAACCCTTTTTTTTTTTTTAATTGGGATGCTGTGTAAATTATAGATAAAAACAGAACACGTTGATTTGCAAATCATGTAAACCCATATTTAATTGAAAATAGAACAAAGACAACATATAAAATGTTGAAATGTTGAAACTGATAACAAGCCGGTTGGTCACTCTCCTCTTTAGCCCAGAGTATATGGCATCCATGATTTCCAAAAAGAGTATAAAATTTTGATTCATCAGATCATAGACAAGTTTTCAACTTGGCCTCAGTGCATCATAAATGATCTTGGGCCCAGAGAAGGCGGCTGAATTTCTGGAACATGATTATATATGGATTCTTCTTTGCATGGTAGAGGTTGCATGGTCTGTATGGTTTAACCTGCATTTGTGGATGCAGCAATGAACTGCATTCACAGACATTGGTTTTTGGAAGCGTTACTGAGCCCATGCAATGATTTCCACTACAGAATCTTGTCTGTTTTTAATGCAGTGCCACCTGAGGGCCTGAAAATCACAACCATCCAGAATTGGTTTTTGGCCTTATCTCTTGCATACAGCGTGTTCTCTCTAGCTTGAATGGCAGAAGCACCAGATACCAACATTGCATTGGCATCCTTCATGCAGGGAGCCATAGGAGTGGGGTGTGATCAGAACAAAGGGTAAAGGGGTGCCCCAGTTGGTACCCACTAGATGGCTACACACTACTTCTTGAACATGCTGTACTTGCACTCGCTCATGGAGAGGTTCAAGCTGATGTACAGTATGGGGCACTCCTCCCACTCCACCAGCTGGGACATAATGGATCTGTCTGACGTGTCTGTCAGCAGAAGAAAAAGGAGAGAAAAGTCAGGAGAATTCAACAGTGGGCCCCACAAAAGAAGCCCACTCGCACATCTCCGTCCACTGGACCACATCTGGTGCTTCCTTTGTAGTGAGGTCTGTATGTTGGTGATACCTAAAAAATTTGCTACAAACCTGTATAATAGCCAATGAACCCCAAGAACTGCCTTACTGCCTTTTTGGTCATGTGTCTTGGGCAGTCTGCAATCTCTGCTGTCTTATCAATTTGGGGATGTACCTCACCATGGCCCAAGTGGAAACCCAGCCCAAGTCACCCATTTGCACACTTCTTTGGGTTACCGCTGAGTTCTGCCCATCTGAAGGATCTCAGGGCAGTTCTCAGATGTTGTACCTGCCACTGCCAGTCATCAGAAATTTTGATTATGCAGTAACCTATATTCTATATACCTATATATAACTTTGTGAGTGGACCCAGTGGAGGCAGACAAAAAAATGCATTTCATTCTCAAACACATTATTAAGTATAAAAAAAAAAAAAAAAAACATGAGCTGCTTTTGTCAAAATTTTATTAAATGTTAAATGTTAAATGTACATGTAGTGCATACAGGATTATGGCTGCCTGGGTCAGTGCCTACTAGCTTCATACTCATCCTGCACACAGAGGCTAAATGATGTTTGGTTGATGCAACACACTGACCAGCTTCATGCAATGGAGAGAGGCACTCAGAAAGACACTCAGAGATACACGCACTTTTTTTTTTTAAACCAACACTGTATAATCAAATTTTAAATTGTGCAATTTGGTTCTCAGGGCACTGTGCAAAGACGTTTGCCATTTTACAAAGGTTTGTCAGCGGAGAAGTGACTCAAGCACCATGGCTGCTCCTAGTAGATGATGACACGTTGATAAGGTAACACGTCCGGCAGTAATAGTGAAACCCAAGTACACGCTGTCCCTCAAACAGAAAAAACCCTCACCTGTAGCATGCTGACCTAGAATCAAGTTAATGTGAACCTGAAAAACAGGTCCACCCAGAGAGAATCACTGACTGTGTGGTGGTAAAGAACAGACATTCACAACTTTGTCATCTGATCACACAGCAAATTCTATAGTGCTAAATCAACTTAGAAAGAGTTAATTTTAACACTGTGCTGGTGTTTATTTTGTCCCAGTCTTTGTAGTTTTGATTCAGCACTTTCTAAAGTGTTAAAGGTTCACTATGTAGGATTTTGAGGGTATGTATTAGCAGAAATGGATTATATATTACATAATATACTTTGGGAATTCATAAGTTGGTTTTCATTAGTGTATAATTACCTGTAGCTATGAATTGTTGTGTTTTTGTAAGCTTAGAATGAACTCTTTATATCGATATAGAGTGCGGGTCCACCTCTACGGAGCCGATATGTTGCGCCACTACAGTAACCCAGAATGGACAAACCTCTAGAGAGTGCCTTCTCTCAAGTGGCAGCATGAATCCAGATGGAAGCACCGGAAGGACAACAAAAAAAGAAGAAAGGAAGAAAAGGAAGAAGAAATAAGTGTTGGTTGGAGCTGGCTAACAAGTTTGAGAACCAAAATTTTGAAAAATACAGGATCATTTATCTTTATTATAGAAAGAAGTCATCTTGGTCATGGCACCACTTATTATTATTATTTTATTAATAATAATATCTTATTATTATTTAGCACAGAAAATGCAAAGGAGCCTGAATGTAAGTAGTTGGAAGTACAATATTGGCACCTGACAGTCTGATAGATAGATAGATAGATAGATAGATACATACATACATACATACATAGATTATCGATCCCTTTGAGGGAAATGTACTGTACATATCCAGTAGTTTATACTACACATACGTGAACACCAATACACAAGAATAACAAAAACACAGCAGTGAACAGATATTCTAGCCATCAGAACCACTGCAGAGAGCTGTAGCTATGATAGAGTATGTGCCAATGTAAGGTGTATAACAGTGCAAGGTGATTAGCAGTGCAAAACTAATAATTTCTGTAAAAAATATAAAATACTAACTATAATACAAATTGGCAATAATTAAGCAAACAAATGCAAAATACCAAATTGATAGAATGTTCTAATACATGCTTGGAAAGGGAGGGGGTAAGGGAGGGGCATTCAGTTGGTTGAATCCTACATAGTAGACCTTTAATAATACAACTCAGATGCAGTGTTAAACTCACTTTTTATCATTTTTTTAATGCAAAAATTTTACTATACATATTTTGGTCCCAGTTTTAATGGGGACTATACTCTTGTTGGGAAACAAAAATCAGGTGGTGATGTGTGTTGTGATGGCTTTCCAGTCTGCCCAGATTACGGCGGCACCTGAGCTGTTATGATGCTAATGAAGCTGTGAGTATCGGTGAGCGCTATGGTTATACTCTCAGCAAGGGTGGCTACAGCTATATCACCGGTGGAGGAGGGTAAGGCTGTTAAACCAACCTCCCACTGTTGATTTCATTCGTAGTAGTGATGTAAAAATACGAGCAATTTAGCATAACTAGTCTGCATATGTGCATGTTTTTGGACAGTGGAAGGAAACAGGAGAACCAGGAGGAAACCCACAGGCACACAGGGAGAGCATATGAAACTCAGAGACATTAACCCTCAGGAGCTCAGGTTCAAACCCAGGACACTGGAGCTGTGAGACCACAATGCCACCCACTATGGCACTGTGCTGCCCTGTCTAGCATTCTTTTAAGCAAATTGATATGTCTCTGTTAAATATAATAACTAACAAATGCTAGACAATGACATTGGTGTGCATATAAAGTGCACTTGCATTGGTGGTAGAATTCAGGAAAAGAGTAGAGCATGCCACAGTATCAAGATGCTTTGTACTACCAAGATATACATGGACCAGTTGGAGCACATTGCATTTAAACAGACTGTAACGTCCGGAGCGGACGAGAAAGTGAAACCACAAGCGCAGCGGCGTGCGTGCGGAGAAAGAGAGAGCGCCAATGTCTTACCGGGGCTGGAGAGATCTGAGGCGGCGTGCGCAGCTCGAGCAACAACAGCACAGAGGGGAGAAAAACCTCGGTACAAGAACAAACGGCACTGACACGAAAACAAAACCGGACGTTTGGAGGAAAACGCCAAAACCAGCGAGCGTATACTTAGCGCAAAACAGGAGTAGCGTAGACGGCACAGACGGGGAAAAGCGAGCGGGGCCGGTAGCATGAAGCTGGCTAAAGTCCATGAACGAGCGAAGAGTAGTGGTGACTTCCGTGTTTATATTCTGCGCCCAGGACGTGCAGCTGTGACCCCGGAAGTTGAAGTCGTTGCCGTGGTGACGTGAGGGGCGTTAGCACGAGTAGCGCTAGTGTGGCGAGCAGGAATTGCGACAGAATCCCCCCTCGAAGGGCCGGCTCCTGACGGCCCAGCCAAGTCAAGCCTGGAATCATAGAGCTCTTGAATGAGGGCAGGGTCGAGAATGTCCCGGCGAGGAACCCAGGATCGGTGCTCGGGGCCGTAGCCCTCCCAGTCGAGCAGGAACTCCAGGCCCCTGCCACGGCGACGGACCTCCAACAATTTCCTGACTGTATAGGCTGGTTCCCCGTCAATGTCCCGAGGAGGAGGAGGGCTGGTGACAGGTGTGGACAACGGAGAGGAGAAGGCCTTGCGAAGGTGAGAGATGTGGAATACCGGGCTGGTGCGGAGGGTGTGTGGCACAGCCAGTTGGTAGGAGACGGGATTAACACGACGTACCACCTTAAACGGGCCCACAAAACGAGACCCCAGTTTGGGATTGTCTGACGTGCCTGGGAGTCCCTTGACTGATACGTACACCCTGTCCCCGGGATGATAAACCAGAGCTGGTCAGCGGCGACGATCAGCCCGGCGCTTGATGGCATCTCTGGACATTTCGAGGTTCCGTCGAACCCGATTCCAGACCCGATGGAGCTGAGTGACGGCCTCGTTGACAGAGGGAAGGAGCGTGGCAGTTCTGCCGTAGGGAAACCAGGTGGGGGGAATCCTGGTGACAGCCTCGAAAAGCAACATACCCGTAGAGGAGGTGTGGAGTTGGTTATGGGCAAGTTCGGCCATCAGAAGATGTTTGGACCACGTGGAAGGGTGAGAAGAGCAATAACATCGGAGGTATTTAATGTGTTCCTGGTTGACTCGTTCCGTTTGACCATTGGACTGGGGGTGGTAACCAGAGGTGAGGCTGACGTCCACTCCCAGCTGCTTCCAAAATAGACGCCAGAACCGGGCGATAAACTGGGGTCCCTGGTCGGTGAGCAGATCCTCGGGGGGGCCATGATGTCTTACCACCTCCCTGATGATGGCCTGGGCAGTTTGCTGGGCCGTGGGGTACGCCGAAAGGGCGATGAAGCGTGCATATTTGGTGAACCGATCGACCACCACCAGGATCACGGTGTTCCCTTGGGAATGAGGGAGGCCCGATATGAAATCGAGGGAGACGTGGGACCAAGGACGCCGAGGGACGGGAAGGGGCTGGAGAAGGCCCTGAGGACGTCTATTCTCGGGCTTATTATGGGCACAAGTGGAGCAGGCTTGGACGTAGACTCTGACGTCGTCCTTAAGAGAGGGCCACCAAAAGTGACGTCGTACCAGTTCCAGCGTGCGTGAGAGGCCCGGGTGGCCAGCCAGGCTGTCTTCATGGCCCCATCGGAGGACACGGGGACGGAGAGCAGTGGGCACAAAGGTGGCGTTAGGAGGTGGCGTTAGGAGGTGTCTCATCGGGCGGTGGTTCGGTTTCATGTGCCTGGTGAATGGCCTCCAGGAGAGTCCACTGGACTTGGCCCACAATGCACCTTTTGTCCAAGATGGTAGAGGGAGGATCAGGGGCGTCATCCGGCGCGTGGAGATGTGAGAGCGCGTCAGGTTTCACGTTCTTAGATCCCGGCCGGTAGGAGATGTGAAAACAAAACCTGGTGAAGAACAGAGCCCACCTGGCTTGTCGGGGATTGAGTCGTCTGGCTTCGCGGAGGTACTCCAGGTTCTTATGATCAGTCCAGATCAGGAAAGGGTGGTCAGCCCCCTCCAACCAGTGGCGCCACTCCTCTAATGCGAGTTTGACCGCCAGAAGTTCTCGGTCCCCTACGTCATACCTCTGCTCAGCCGAGCTCAGCTTACGAGAAAAGTAAGCGCAGGGATGGAGTTTGTTGTCCGCGGTGGAGGTCTGGGATAAAACGGTCCCCACACCATTGCATGAGGCGTCCACTTCCGCAACAAAAGGTTTAGCGGGATCCGGATGAGTGAGGATGGGCGCTGAAATGAATCGAGCTTTGAGGCTGTCGAAGGCGGCCTGAGCCTCTCTGTTCCATAGGAGGGACCTAGGCTTACCCCGCAACAGGGAGGTGAGTGTGTGGGCCACTGTTGTAATCCCTTATGAAGCGTCGGTAAAAGTTAGCGAAACCCAGGAAGCGTTGTAGCTGTTTAACAGTCTTAGGAACTGGCCATAGCGTGATGGCGGTGGTTTTGGCCGGGTCCATGGATATCCCCTGTGGCGAGACGATGAACCCAAGGAAGGATCTGGTGGTGGTGTGAAAAACGCATTTCTCCACTTTGACAAAGAGTTGGTGTTGAAGGAGGCGCTGGAGGACTTGCCGAACGTGTAAGCAATGGGTCTCCAGAGTGGGGGGGAAAAGATGAGGATGTCGTCCAGGTACACAAACACAAAACGTCCTAGGAAGTCACGGAGGACATCATTGACCAAAGCTTGAAAGGCCGCGGAACTGTTACAGAGACCAAATGGCATAACTAGATACTCGTAATGCCCATTGGGGGTGATGAACCCTGTTTTCCGCTCGTCACCCTCCCGGATACGGACCAAATGGTAAGCGTTGCGAAGGTCGAGTTTAGTGAAGACAGATGCCCCGGTGAGGTGTTCAAAGGCCGAGTTCATAAGAGGAAGAGGATATTTATTCTTGACAGTGATCTGGTTTAGTTTGCGATAGTCGATGCAGGGCCGGAGGGAGCCGTCCTTCTTGCCCACGAAAAAGAACGGTGCGGCAGCCGGGGAGGTGGAGGGTCGGATTAAGCCGTGAGCGAGTGCTTCCGAGATATAGTCTTCCATGGCTCGGGTTTCTGGCTTGGACAATGAGTAGAGGCGCCCCCCTGGGGGGAACGCTGCCTGGCAGGAGTTCAATGGCTAGATCAAAGTCTCTGTGGGGAGGCAAGGTAGCAGCGCGACTCTTGCTGAACACAAGGGCGAGGTCATGGTATTCCGAAGGCACGGAGGTCACTTTCAGGGAGTCCTCTCCAATGTTGGCGGAGGCTGTGAGGGTAACGTGGTTGGACAGGTTCGGGGAATCCTCCTGAACGTGCTCCGAACAAATCGGGCCCCAGCGAACTAACTTGCCCTTGGCCCTGTCGAACTGTGGTTGATGGTTGACCAGCCAGGGTATCCCAGCACAATGGGTTCATTGGGTATGTCCATGAGGAAGAAGGAACAGTTCATAATGAAGGCCCGGCGACCAGAGCTGTAAAGATTCTGTGAGCTCGTCCAGGTGGCCCTTCCCCAGTGGTCGTCCATCTAAGGCCGCGACTGACCGCGGAGCGGGGCAAGGACAATGGGGTATCTGGAGGCGTTGGACCAGGGACCGGTCAATGAGGTTCACGGCAGACCCGGAATCCACGAGAGCCTTGGATTGGATCGGCGGTTCAGGGTTGGTGGGCCAGGTGAGGGAGATGGGAATTTCACAGCGGTCAGCAGGGCCTTGGGGTAGCGTGATGCCTATCAGTGCTGCCCTGTGGCCTGATAGGCATTGGAGTTTCCCGTCTTCGGCGGCTTTGGTCTGATGGAGCATGAGGCGAGGAGATGACCTGGTTGACCACAATACAGGCATAGCGTTCAGAGTGACAACCAGAGTGATCGGCGCGGGTTGGAGTTCTGAGAGGGCCACGAGGCCGCTTATTCTCCTGTCTCCTCTCGCGTCATCTTTCGCCGATGTCCTGAGCCAGTTGGATGAGCTTATCGAGGTCTGTGCCCCAGTCTTTTTACATCAGCTTGTCCTTTATGTCCTCCTGAAGGCCATGGTAGAAGGCCGGATCCTCCCGATTCATCATGGCGGTGGCCCATTCCAGGGCGCGACCGCCGAGTCGCGTAATCACGTAAGCGATCTTAGCCTCTTCGTTGGGGAACTGAGGAGCCTGGAGGCGTAGAATTAGCGTGCATTGCGTAATAAACCCCTGCACCGCATCGGGGTCGCCCGTGAAGACGGGTGAAGGGGCGAGCGCGGTCACGCAGGGTTGTGTAGTGGGGTTAGCAGCCCGGCTGGGTGGCCGCGGTGAAGCTGTGGCTGCGGCTGATGGGGAGTGTTGAAGTGTTTGGACCACTCCCGCTAACTGAGAGCATTGCCCTCCTAATCTTTGGATCCTGGCTTGTTGTTGTTGAACGGTGTTCATTAGTTGGCCCATCAGAGTTCGGAGCTCCTGCATCGCTGCTGTAGTTTCTGTTGGCTCGTTCATGCTGTAACGTCCGGAGCGGACGAGAAAGTGAAACCACAAGCGCAGCGGCGTGCGTGCGGAGAAAGGGAGAGAGCCAATGTCTGATAACTGGAGAGATCTGAGGCGGCGTGCGCAGCTCGAGCAACAACAGCACAGAGGGGAGAAAAACCTCGGTACAAAAACAAACGGCACTGACACGAAAACAAAACCGGACGTTTGGAGGAAAATGCCAAAACCAGCGAGCGTATACTTAGCGCGAAACAGGAGTAGCGTAGACGGCACAGACAGGGAAAAGAGAGCGGGGCCGGTAGCATGAAGCTGGCTAAAGTCCATGAACGAGCGAAGGGTAGTGGTGACTTCCGTGTTTATATTCTGCGCCCCGGACGTGCAGCTGTGACCCCGGAAGTTGAAGTCGGCGTATTGGGCGTCGTTGCCGTGGCGACTTGAGGGGCGTTAGGACGAGTAGCGCTAGTGTGGCGAGCAGGAATTGCGACACAGACATATAAAGTGAAAGATTTGCTTTTGTGAATTTGGTATGTGTACAGTGAGTAAAGGTTTTTCTTTTTACTGATTGTTGAATAAGAAAAGTAAAAATAATTTAAAAAAAGCTGCCACTGTTATATCAGCAGCCCACTAAACCTTTCTAAATGAAAAACTGAACCTGTGAATGAAAAGCCTGGATCTGTAATCTGCTTGTCCCAGGCACCAGCAGGAACAGTTTGTCTACTCCTGATGGTTAAATGGTAGATGCATCCTGCATAAGGTGAATAGACAGGATGAATATGTGTTTGAAGCAGGAAAAATGGGCAAGTGTAAAGCTCTTAGTGACTTTGACAAGGGCCAAATTGTTAGAGATAGATGACTGGGTCAGAACACCTCCAAAACAACAGGTTTTATAAGATGTTCACGGTATGCAGTAGTTAGTAAACCAAAAGTGGTCCAAACAAACGACAACTGGTGAAGTGATGACAGGGTCATGACCTGCAAGTCTCACTGATGCGTGTCTGATCCAGTCCCGCAAAAGAGCTACTGTAGCACAAATTGCTGAAAAAGTTAATGGTGGCTATGACAGAAAGGTGTCAGAACATACAGTGCATCACAGCTTACTGTGTATGGAGTTGCGTAGCCACAGAATGCCCATGCTGACACTGTCCACTACCAAAAGTGCCTACAGTGGGCATGTAAGCATGCCATGCCACTGGACCGTGGGGCATTGGAAGAAGGGGGCCTTGTCTGATGAATCACGTTTTCTTTTACATCATGTGGACAGCCAGGTGTGTGTGTGTCACTTACCTGGGGACGATATGGCATCAGGATGCACTATGGGAAGAAGGCAAGCTGGTGGAGGCAGTGTTATGCTCAGGGCAATGTTCTGCTGGGAAAGCCTGGGTCCTGTCATTCATCCTGGGAAAGCATTGGTTCTGGCATACATTATTGCAGACCAAGTACATCCCTTCATGGCAGCGGTATTCCTTAATGGCTCTGCCCTCTTCAGCAGCATAATGTGCCCTGACACACTGCAAAAATTGTCCAGGAATGGTTTGAGGAACATGACAAAGAGTTAAAGTTGTTGACTTGGCCTCCAAATTCCCCAGGTCTCAATCCCATTGAGTATCTGTGGGATGTGCTGCACAAACAAGTCCGATCCATGGAGGCCCCACATCACAATTTAACAATTTGCTCCTAACATCTTGGTGCCAGATACGACACCACACCTTCAGATGTCTTATGGAGCGCATGCTTCGACGGGTCAGAGCTGTTTTGGCGGCACAAGGGGGGCCTACACAATATTAGGCAGGTGGTTTTAATGTTATGGCTGATCTATGTACATTTTAAAGTTCAAACATAAAATTTGTATTACAGCTCTTGTGTAGAATGGTGCAATATATACTGTGGTCATTGCTGTAATATTCTGTATTCACTATACCTCTACATTTATTTACTTGCTTGATTAGACTTTAACCCATATTTTTTCTCAGCTAAGACTTCCATTCTGCCATTATTATGCTCCAATTTTTTATGTCGTCTCTGTGTGTGTCTGATGATTCCTGTTGTGTTTTTTTTTTCATAAACCTTTCTGTCAGTATGGTGTTCAGTAGAGTGGCAGTGTTGAAGATCCTCTCCAGTGGTTGTGGCTGTTACAGTCCGGATGCTCCAGACGATATGGTATTGGGAAAGTGCCTTAACACTCTGGGATTGTCTGTCACACACAGCCCACAGTTTCATCAGGTAATAAACATACGCAGTTTGTTTTATTGAACATTTATCACATTTTCTTGACCTTAATGTTCAAAGTCAAAATGACCAAATATGGCAATACTGAAAATAATTTTTTCAACACAGAACATTATGATTGGCAAACTCTCAAATGAATATAATTTATTTAAAAAGCAGTCATCAGAAGGATCGTGTAAAGTGGATTTTTTGTGTGTTTCCATACATATAGCTAATATTTCTTGTGCATAAATAGAACTTCATGGTGATAATTTATATATATATACTCAGCAAAAAAAGAAACGTCCCTTTTTCAGGACTGTGTATTTCAACAATAATGTTGTAAAAATC
>JAQQZX010031431.1:0-14530 GCA_030068355.1 Notoglanidium maculatum | reverse complement strand
GCTCCACCGTCAACAAACCTGAGTGAACGTGCGAGAGTGGGTGCCGACAGCATCCAAACATCCCAGTTTACCAAAACTCTCAATGCCTGAGAACCCCCCAGATCAGCAGCTTTACCTAGTAGAAGGTTATTAACAAAAAGCTTGGCTAAACATATAAGTTTTCAGCCTAGATTTAAACAAAGTGAGGCTTGAAGGTTGGGAGTAGGTCATAGGGAGGTGTCAGGGAGGTCAGGAGAGAGCCACAGGAAAGTAGAGTCATAAGGAGGTAGGGAAACTGAAATAAAGCAATAGACTGTTTGGGACAGTGTCATAGGGAGGTTAGGAGTGGCCATAGGGAGGTAGGGAGTTTGGAACAACCATAAGGTGGTAAGGAGTTTGGGACAGAGGCATAAGGAGGTAGGGACATCAGGAGGGCAGCATAGGGATGTTGGGAGAGAAGCATATGGCGTAATGGAGTTTGGGACAAAGCTGTAGGGAGGTTCAAATAGCCATAGGAAGGTAAGGAGGTTGGGAAAGAGCCATGAGAAGGTAGATAGGTTTTGACATTTACCATTGGGAAATGGATTATGGGATCGAGCCTGAGGACAGTAGGGTTGGTTGGGAGAGAGCAATAGGGAAGTAGGAAGGTTTACAGCTCTAGCAAGGTAAGGAGGTTGGCATGCAGCTACAGATGTCTACTCTGTAAGTATCACAGCAATCTTAAGATTTTGCCACAGCCAACTATTTAGTGCAGGTGTATGTAGTTTGGGATGTAGCTGGTAACCATGTGCTTGATGTTGACTGTATTAATGTTGAAGGACAAACACATGCCCAGAGGAAGTACTGAAACTGTACATGAATTATGGAAATTTTTTCTGTATGTTCACACACTCAGACTCCTTTGTCTGATTGAGGCTTTATTACCCACAGTCCCCTGAGCTCACCTCATCATTCAGCAACACTCACAATCACACCAAATCTACACTTATGTAGTGTATGTATAAGCATGTGTCAAAGTAGATATCTTTTAGGAAAAAATATGAAAAACCTTAAATAAGAATAGGATTTTCACTATTGCCTCTGTGTGCATGTGTGTACGTTTTTTTTTCAGAGGACGTGACTGCCTCAGATGGACACATCAAAGCCTTCACACACTTTTAATCACCTTCAACCTTCAGCCATGAGATGTTATCTGAGAGAGAGAGAGAGAGAGAGAGAGAGAGAGAGAGAGAGAGAGAGAGAGAGAGAGACATGGGTATCTGATGGCCTCGCCAGTTTGAACTCACTTTGATGAGTCTCTCTTACTCCCACACGGGAAGTGGGTTTATCAGCCATGTTTCTCAAGTAATCAGCACAACTTAGCTGATGGAACTAAGCATGTGTGATGACAATTAACCCTTAGAGGCCTTTTGTATTTTTTCCTAATGTTTTCACCTGTATAACCTCAAGTTATATCAAATTATATACATCTTTTTTTCATCTTGGGCTTGAGCTTAGCCAAGCCTAAGCTAGGCGAGCAGAATGTGTATGCTGCAGTGATATCACATGAATGTATAAATAGATTTTTGACCATAAATACAAAAGAAAAAATAAAATGGAAATTGAATTTCATTGAAATCACACAGAGAACAACAATAAGAGGGGTTCTGGCTTTTGAAAATTGTTTCTGGCTTTTGAAAAAAAGTCTTGGCAATCAGGGAAAAAATATACACTTTACCCAACATACAACAAAAATTATTTACATTTTTCAGTGTGTTATAGCTGTAAACATAGTCATAATATTAAGTCTTCACCTATTTGTTGATTTTTTACTGTTCACTGCTGCTTGTTATTCTGACAAGCCTCTATAAAAATATAACTTCATGTAATTAAAGTTCAATACTTTATTGAACTAGGGGAGGCAAAATCTTCAAAAAGGAAGAACAAAACAAACTATGCACTAGAGTCAGTGTGGCTTGGACCAAATCAGCATGTACAGAAAATTTATATCAAAGAAGGAGAGACCCCTTATTAACATCCCTTATTAAATTTCTGTGCAAGCTATGAATTGTCAATAACACTTTGTTTGAACACAATGTTTCTCATAAGAGTATTTGGTACCAAAGCACACTGGATCAAAGGACAATGATAGATTTTGTATCATAGGGGCAGCTGCAAAAGCAGCTGCAGAAGTGAAATCTTGGGCATAGGAGGAGTTTCGAGAGGGCATGGAAAGATGTTCTGGCAACCCATTCAGCAAGTCAGGAGCAGAAATAAGACCATGCATAAAATCTGCTGAGGAACTGTGGGGCATATTTACATCTACTGGGGATACTGTTGAGTAACAGAAGGGACATTTTGAGGAGACATTTTGAAGGGACATCCTGAACTGAGTGGACATGCCATCCACTCTCTGTACACTGCTCATCACCCTGATAACACTATCCTTAGAGTGAAGCAAGGTCATAGTAGCGTCATGTTGAGGGTTGCCCTTGGCCTCTTGGGTGTTTCTCAGTTTTTTGATGGACCGTCTTCTTTAGGCAGAGTCACAGTTGTGCTGTATTCTTTACATTTTTAAATAAAGGCTTTAATGTTGGTGTAGTGGTTAGCACTGTGGATAAGTGGCATAGATAATGGATGAGATGGATGGATTTTATGACATTCTACAGTATGTTAAAAGTTTGATATAATGTTAAAACCCAACCCTAATTATTATTACTGTCAGTGAAGGTACTGAATTCTAAAGCGAGTCATATGCGGTTTTGTCATCGGTCTGAAACTCTTATTTGGGCCCCTTCTTAGAATATACACTTTCAGGCTCTGGAGATTTGTGTTGAAAAATGTAAACATATAGGCGTTTTGTTTTTGTTGTTTTTTTAACTGTTACAGAGTCGCTCTGCTTTTTGGTGTGCACTCAGTTTGATGAGGTGGGACATATAGTGACTTGTCCATGTTTACCATTAGGTTAGTGAAAATAAGGGCTCAGGGGAATTTCAGCTCCACCCCAGTGTGAATGAGTGTTCATGTGTGTGTAGTGTTGGGATTGATGTGGGCTCTCACACATATACACCTGCTGCATTAAAAGACCAACACTTCCGCTCTTTACATCTCCTCACAGAGTCAGGGTGTGAACTCTAAAGTACCTCGATATTCTCTGATCTCTGGCCAAACAGAACCTCAGTGGTTCATCATAAACACCGGCTCTGTACTCTGAACATTTATCTAATTACGAGGTGAATTTCATAAAAGAAAATGTGGCAAAATAGAACCATTAAGCATTGGCTATATCTTAGAGCACCAAGAGGAAACCCACACAGGCGCAGTGGGAACATACAAACTCCACACAGAAAGGCCTCAGTTGTCCCACAGACTCAAATCCAGAACCTTCTTGCTGTGAGGTGACACTGCACCACCATGCCACCCCTCTTATCATCTAAATTCAGTTCAATATTATTTGTATACTGCTTTTAAAAATGGACATTTTCACAAAGCAGGTTTATAGGAATGTATAAATTCTAGATATAAATTTAAAATGTATAAGTTTATCCATAATGAGCAAGTGGTGGTAATGGGTAAATCTCCCAGCAAAATAAGAACCAAGAGAAACATGTGTTACAGTGAATGGTCCCAGTTGTAAGTGACTCTTCGAATCGCACAGTTGTTTTTTATTTTTATTAGTCAGTGTGCATTACTCTAACAGGATAAAACAGACAAAAACAGAAACTTACACAAAGCACGACAGCATGCACTGGTTAACAGATTAGAGAATCTGAAACTGAGGTGGAGTGGTTGGCAAACTGACATGAAATAAGAAAAATAGGCTTTTGAAGTTTGATTTAAACAGAAATGCATATGTGCTGCCTGTCTTATTATTCGGACAAATACATATGGTAAAAACGTAAACAAAGTGGAAGCATACAGCGCGAGGGGAGAATACGTGACATGGTCGAAATCATCATGTATCTACCACGCTGGGTTCACTACAGTTAGCCCACAGCCTAACTTCATAATATTGTGTGTTTTTATTATGACATCACAAGATACTATGGCCTCTGTGTGTGTGTGTGTGTGTGTGTGTGTGTGTGTGTGTGTGTGTGTGTGTGTGTTTGCTGTCTTAGCATCAAACATGCTTTTGAGAGCACACACAAACAGATGCAGGGTACGTGTTCAGACATGTTGAGCAGTAACTCTGAAGGGATTATAAAGAGTCAGAGAGAACACACACACACACACACACACATACACACACACACATTAGCTTTCTAGGAATAAAACAGACCCAGGTAATTACACTAATCATCAATTAACATTAACCATTAAATTTATACATGCACAACAAATGAAATATTCAAACTGATATATTCCTATTTAATATCTGTGATTTGCACTTTCTTTTTTCTTTTCTCAATTTATAAAGGAGTAATATTTTACACTTGAACATCGACCCCAACTGCTCCCTGGGCGCTGCAGCATGGAGCTGCCCACTGCTCTTGGTGTGTATGCACTTCTCATTTCTTTGTGTTCATTGCTTTTATGGGTTAAATGCAAAGGAATAATTCATACCTCGCTTGGTTCAAGGTATGCCATAGTAATGTACTTTAATGGTTTTTTAAATCAAAACAAATAACAACTACATGAAAATGTGACCAAAATACATACATATGACCAATTATACAGAAATGCACCACGTGACCAATCAGATACAGAAATAAGCCACGTGACCAGTCAAATATGGAGCTACACCACGTGACTATTCAAATATGGAAGTATGCCATGTGACCAGTCAGATACGGAAATAAGCCTCATGACCAGTCAAATAAGAAAGTAGGCCATGTAACTAGTCAGATACGGAAACACGCCATGTGACCATGGTGCATTACTGCATGTGAGCATTCAAATATAGAAATATGACCACTGAAATATGGCGTTACTGATCAAATATGGGGGCTATGATATGTGGCCAATAAAAAAATAGAAAAATATTGTAAAACACATGACCAAATATGGAAATACAACATTTGACCAAACTGAATGTAGACCTATGACACATGGCAATTTAAATATGGATTATGACACATGGCTAAACTACAGATGTACAGAATTTGAACTTTAATAAAATATATTGGAAAAAAGCTTTTAATGGACTTAAAAAATTAAAGAAAGGAAAGGAAAAAAATCACCTACAAAAACACTGAGTAAAAAACTATTTCTTTTATTTTCAGCATTTCTCTCAAGGGGTAAAACATGCGCAAACACACACACACACACGCTCACAAAGAGTCCTTGTGCCAAATCAGTTGTGCCATCTTATTTCCTTAAAAACATTTTCCTTGTTTTCATACTATCTTATCACTGCCTAAAGACACTCCATGGTGTTAAATCTGTCACAAACTTGTTATGCACGATTACACAGATAAGCCTCTGGGATGATAATCAAATTCCTCATGCTGCGTGACATGAAACATATACTGCATACACAGGTAAATTTGCTCACTGTCACTATTTAGGGATGTTCTGTGCCCTACATATCAAAGTCATGTCCTATTGTCCAAGGCAATCTCTTTATTACAAATATGTGCAGATTCAGCTGTTTGATTTTTATTTTATTTTTTGTTTGATTTAAGCTTTCATCACAAACGGTCCCGTAACTTTTGAGATGAGGTCTCAATGAAAGTCCAAACCACATAACATACGCTGTCTGCACTTGAGTATTTTGGTGATATTGGAATATAGCTTAGAACAGTTAATCTATGGTTTCATTGTAATTATATGACTGGTGTTTTGTTATGGTATGTAAAATCCAGAGCACCTCTGCTTTTAATGTTGGCATTCATCCAAACACTGTCCGGAGGTCACTTACTGTTATTCCGGGTTGCAATATTGTAGTGCAACATGTGTCATGCTGGGGTTGTGCACAGTATGTCACGTTTGGGTGCTTGGGATACAATACTAAGTAAGGGCCTGTGAGACTTTTAGCTGCAATTTTATGCTTTTCTGATTCCGCATGCAGCTCCAGTGCTTTTACACCAAACGCGCATAACTTTAGCATCTTATTGCACAGTGTGGAGTGGGCTTCATAATCGTTGTTTTTAACTGGTTTTAGCCAACCATTAAATGCTTCATTATCAAGCCAGGACTCACTAAGCTTGCACTTACCCATACAGACTAATGTAATATCAAATAAAAGTACCTTAGAAAACCATACAGAATGTCATGTTACTTCGTAAAACCACAAGCTTAGTGTACAGCAATAAATTCTAAGCTTTTCTATGTAAAGTTATTATCAGCCATCAGTTCCACCTTGGTCTCGTTTGTAGTTTTGTTACAGTGTGCTACATCTGGACCAATGAAAGAAAGAACTTCAATATGACACCAATATACACTGTGCCATCAGGGAATTTTGTGCTGCCAAAACGTTTCTCTAAATAAAACAAAACCAAAACAAACAAACAAAAAAAAAACGACATGCAACAGAAGTAGTTACCCTAAAAGTAAACTATTTTAGACCTAGTATGTAAAATCTTAATATTTTTAAGACTTTTAAGGCCTTAAATTCAGATTTTTAAATTGTAGACTTTTTAAGACGTGGAAATCCTGTCACTGATCCTGGCAGACACGTATGGTTCATGCTCTATAGCAGAAGCCTCCCCTTTACTCTTTGTAGGGGGCTCTGGAGCAGCCGCTGTCTTCTCAGCCTGCCACAGCAGCAGGAAGCCACTTGGGGGACATTCCACTCTGTAGTAAGGTGCCGGGGTTTCTATTCAGAAATGCTGTAATAAAAATGACGGCATGGTGTGCATATGGATATCATCCCATGATCCTGCTGTGTCCCGGTTACGGTGAAGTATTGTGTCACGTCGTTGAGGTTAGGCTAGACACATGCACAGGTTAGGAGACGGCATTGTAATACACTTGTGTTTATTTAAAACGCACACTGGCAGAGGTACAATAAATGCAGCCAAAAAGAGTAATCCAATAAACAGACAGGGGTCAAGCAATGAGCAGACGGAATAAACTAGGCTAGGCTAAAGACAAAATCCAAAAACAGAGAATGAGTCCAAAAACCAGATTAGCAAGCACGGGTAAATTCAAGGCTTGGCAATAGCATCACGAAGGCTATGAGTTCGTACTAAAATTAGACTGTGTTGTGGGTAATTTGTACCTTTCACAGTGCATTGTGGGGTTTGATATTCTCATTACATTCCTACATACTACATTCCTAGTGTGATTTAGAACACTTACATTAAACTATGAGTGAATCTGAGATTCTTTTAAACATAGCGTGACTACTGGAAGATTGGATGCACCTCCATGCAATCACTGGTCATGTGACATGGACTGGGAGCATGTACTCACGGGAACTGTAGTTCTTAGTAGTTCGCGCTAAAATGCGGAAGTTCGTGCTTCCGCACTAAGCTTGACGAAGATTGTCGAGAGCACAACGCGCGCAGCTAAGTCCACAAGGCGCACCGCTTGTGCAGCGAGGAGTGAATCATGACACTTGGCAGCCTCCCTGACCAGTTTTCGTCTTTTCATCAATTTTGGAGGGACATCCAGTTCTTGGCAACGTCACTATTGTCCCATATTTTCTCCACTTTTTGATGAACGTCTTCACGGTGTTCCATGGTGTATCCAATACTGTGGAAATTTTTTGTACTCTTCTCCTGATTGACACCTTTTAACAATGAGATCCTTTTGATGCTGTGTGAGCTCTCTGCGAACCCTGGCTTTTACTGTAGCAGGCAACTGAGTAAATGTCAGGAAAATCCTACTAGGTTCTAATCCTACAGCTGAACTTTATTTGGGGTTAATCAGAGTCTCTTTAATTGATGGCAAGTGTGTAACCAAGAAGAGTGAGTGCTGTAATTGAATCAAAAGGTGCTTCAACAAAGAATTAGTTTAAGGGTGTGTACTTAACGTACTTAAGCAACCAGCTTATTGTACGTTTTATATTTTTTCCTGTAACAGATTTGTTTGCTTTTCAATTGAATTGCACAGGCCATAGGTCACATTAAAGGTGTAAAAAGTTTTGTAATAATTTATGTGTTCACACACCTGTCTGCTGTTTGAACACATCGATCGTGTCTTCATTCTCCATTTCAAGCTGAAAATATAAACACCACACATCCCTTTTCACTAAAGACAGAACTACTTAGAAAAACAGTGTTCCACTCTTGAGTACAATCCCACAATGCACTGCAGCACAGTACTGTTTAACTCATAAAATACCCATAATTCATGGGGCATGTGTAACAGTGATTATGTGGCCTGTAGTGAATAGGGCATGTGGTTTGGGACATTCCCCCCCACAGTGGGAAGAGACTCACCCAAGAGGGTGGGTCCATGTCGCTGATTGGTTGGCAGTCAAAACGGAAGCGTATCTGCTTGATGGATAATCCCTTATACACAGGTAACAGTGATTAGTGTGGTTAGTGATTAGTTAGGTAGCATGCTTGAGCACAGTGAGAGTGCAGTGAGCATATTAATAAGACAAGGCCAGGGGAACGGGAAGAGGTGTTAAGGGTCGTTAAGGGTCAAGGGAGGGGAAGTGTGTACCTGTCTATCACAGTAGGCTTTTATCAGTTTAGTGAGTGGTGTGTGTCTCTATTTTAAACTGCACCACAGAGCCATCCTGTCCTGCCACCTTAATGTGCTCACTCTCCTGAAACCCCCTGGGGGGATTGGGGAGGTGGGGTCAAAGGTCAGAGGACACAAACACATATGCAGTGGGTTAGGCAATTCCACTCATGTTAATTAAGCAATAATGTTGGTGAAAATAAAAGCAATAAGGTTGCTCTATCAGACATATACTGTATAGTGCATTATGTAGGGTACCCACACAGAAAATGTCCAGTGACACAGTTTAAAGTAAGTGTTCTAAATCACACTAGGAATGTAGTATGTAGGAATGTAATGAGAATATCAAACCCCACAATGCACTGTGAAAGGTACAAATTACCCACAACACAGTCTAATTTTAGTACGAACTATAGAATTTTCATAGGTTTATTATACGTGAGAATGTTGCCATGGTTACTGTGGTTATTTTACTACCACAAACTGTTTGTGATTGTCGTAAAGAGTGCGTGCATGCTAATAATAAGCTAATAAAATGCACACTGAGCTGTTTATGGCACTTATATGAAATATAAGCGTAAACACGTTAATATTTTCTATATTGTAATTCCACACAGATTTGTTAAATTGGATGTAATACAAGGTGCCTGTAAAAATGGCTCACTTTAGGTCTTAATGTTAGAAAATTAGCGGGTTTTTAGAGGCTATTTAACTTTTAGTTAAAATCCCTTTGACAGCAGTAAAATAAGGATTTAACACTCATATTTATCGGAAAAATAACTTCACTTTGGACTTTTCCTTAGACATGTTTAAAATAAGCCCGCTCTACTACCTTCCTTTTCTCCACGCTGACAGGCTTGCGCATGCGTCCGCGCAGCTCCATGATTGGGCACAGTAAATTCACGTGGTAAACTATGTATTCATGAGAAAAGCCATTAACATGTTTATGCGCTGAAGATAATCAATGGTAATTTGATCATTTTAAGTTTTTGTAAATGTATATTTTGTAAAGTACTAATAAACAACAGAATAACAGAACAGAAAAGTAGAGTATTTTACACATTCACATTTAAACCATTTTTAAAACCATTTCACATTTCAATCTTCATGTTATTATTTTTGAATAACAATATTAAATAAAATAATTGTTATATCTTATTTGCTAAATTGAAAACTCAGTTTACTTTTTAAAAAATACATATAATAAAATATTTATGTATATAATAAGCTTAAAGATTAAATATTTGGATTTCTGATGAATAACAATTGAATATTTTACAGTTTTAATTCACATCAAAACTAAACCTATACCTACAGTATATCTGTATATTTGTAAAGATGTTCATTACTAAAAGTGCTCTATAAACATAAATACACTGTAATAGAAAATTAAACCAGGCATCTGTATTTATTTATCAACAATATTCTGACTTTGTCTTTAATATTTAAACTATTACAGATATACTGTTTATGTGGTCTATGCATGTTTTATTTTTAGATATCCTTTTGTTGGCGAGTTGAATCTAATCTAATCTTTTTAATGTGTTGCTATAGAATACTGCAAAAAAAATAATTTTTATCTCTAAAATAATAGGACAACACACTGCTCAGTTTATTTAGAAATACATTTTGTATTCACATACACATTGCGATCAGACACTTTCAGCAAAACTATTTAAAATACTACTAATAAAGTGAAATGCAGTGGACAGGTGAGAGGATCACTCCTCTAACAACAAATATTATAATAAATCACTTTACATGTGCTTCAGCAGCAGACTGGATGCTAAAATGTATTTAACATTTAACTTTCTTCCTTTTAAAAAGGCTTTAGTGTACTGATTATCTATAAAATGGCACCTCTGTTGGCACTTTTGTGTGACAATAAAACATCTTTAATTGTTGAAATGTGAGAATTTCTCATACAGACATGTAAACAGAGAAGAGAAATGTAGAACCTTCACAGTACAGGAGACAAACTGCAGCATGTCATATAGCATACCCAACAACAACAACTAAAAATAAAATAAAAAGCAAATAAGTGTATATGGGAGAGAGCTCACACTGCTTCAGCAGCAGATCATGCCAGTAGTATAGGAGTGTGTTTGTTAGTTGTTCTCAAATCTGGAGTACGGGTTCTCTTTAGTCAGACCTGAAAGTCAATAACAAATACATGAACAGGAGAACACAGGAGTGAGTGTGTGTGTGTTGGCTATTACCATGTTATTAAACGTTTATAACTAGGTCCACCTAGACAACAATACTCACTCCCAAAACACAATATTTCATTTGTGAAACACAAGTTTCATTATAAACTGCAGTTCAGGATGTGTCCAGGAGGGGGCACATTAATACTCTAATGGTGTATTAATAAAACACGTACATGATACAAGATCAGCAAGGAGTTAAACACAAGGTCACTCACATCTGATTCTAAATATTAATAATCAGAGTCACTGTGTGTGATGCACAACATGGGATTAAAACAATAAAATATACAATCACCTGTTTACTTACAGGGAAATGTTAAACTCCTACAGTGTGTTTGAGACATTTATTAAACAATAACAGAAGCGATTTGTGTAAAATGTTGTATGGACTGTGATTGAGGGATACACACACACTCGTGTCACATGACCATGGAGTTACACAGGCTGGACACACACGGAAACGTTTCCTAATCAGAAACCGTGGGTGGATAAAAACATCCGCGATGTTCTGAGATCACTCACCGCTGCCTACAAAGAAGGGCTCAACACCGGCAACATAGACTGGTACAAAGCTGCATCGTACAATGCGGTGAAAGAGGCAAAGCGGACTTACGGGAGGAAACTTGAGTCGCAGCTACAACAACGGGACACTAGGAACCTCTGGAAAGAACTGAGAACAATAACAAACTACAAGAAAACACCCTCTACAATGATGAGCGCCGACACATCACTGTCTGACGAGCTGAACATTTTCTATGCTCGCTTCGAGGCTGCTGCTAACAACGCTACTGTAAATAGCCACGGGAACAGCAGCACGGAGCAGCCAGAGAAGGGGACGCTTTCATTATTACAGAGCAAGCCGTGAGGAAAGCCTTCAGGAGAGTGAACACCAGAAAGGCTACGGGACCAGACGGCATCCCAAGTCGGGTCCTGAGAGCCTGCGCAGACCAGATAGCACCGGTGTTCACCGAGATCTTCAACCTCTCCCTGTCTCAGGCTGTGATTCCCAGGTACTTTAAGAATTCCATCAATGTTCATGTCCCGAAGAAACAACAGTAATTGTCCCAATGACTACCGCCCAGTAGCGCTGACCTCAGTTATGATGAAGTGCTTTGAACATCTGGTTAGAGACTTCGTCATCTCTTCACTTCCTGCCACCACAGACCCACTGCAGTTCGCTTACTGGACTAACCGCTCCAGCAATGACGCCATTGTCCATTGTGTTCTCATGGACAGAACACAATCAGTGAGTGTGGGCAAACATGTCTCTCCCTCCATTACTCTCAGCACTGGAGCCCCCCAGGGCTGTGTTTTGGGCCCCCTGCTGTACTCATTGTACACCCAAGACAGCGTAGCCACATCAGACTCCACCTCCATCATCAAGTTTGCTGATGACACTGTTGTGCTGGGCCTGATCTCTGGCCACATTGAGAAGACCTATCTGGAGGAGATTAAAAACCTGGAAAACTGGTGCCAAGAGAACCTTCTCCTCCTCCTAAATGCCAGCAAAACAAAGGAGCTGATCGTGGACTTCAGCATGAAGCAGCTGAGGAGCTACCAGCCCCGTCACATCAGCAGGACGCCGGTAGAGAGAGTGGACAGTTTCCGGTAACTAGGTGTTATCACGCAGGATCGGTCATGGTCCTGCCACACCAATGCGCTGGCAAAGAAGGCCCGACAGCGTCTGTTCCACCTGAGACGCCTCAGGGACTTCCAAGTTCCACCGAGGGTGCTAAAGAACTTCTACTCCTGCACCATCGAGAGCATCCTGACGGGAAACATCTGCACCTGGTTCGGGAACAGCACCAAGCAGGACAGACGGTCTCTACAAAGAGTGACGCGATCGGCCGAGCGCACCATCCGTACTGAGCTCCCTGACCTGCAGTCCATCTACGCCAAGCGGTGCCGGACCAAAGCCAGGAGGATAATGAAAGACCTCAGCCATCCCAACAATGGACTCTTCTCCCTGTTGAGGTCAGGAAAGCATCTTCGCTCCCTCAAGGCCAACACGGAGAGAATGAGAAGGAGCTTCTTCCCTCAGGCTGTTTGGGCTTTGAACAAGAACACCACCTAGGACTGGACTGAACTCAGATCATTCTATCTACTGTTTATATTTTATATCTTTTACATCTTTAGATAATTTTACATTTTCACATCTCTTATATATTTTATATCTTTTATGTCCTATATACCTTTTTTATCTTATATTTTTACTCATTATTTTTATTTTGTATTCTAATTTAGTGTTTCTGGGTCGGGCACTGCAAATTCATTTCACTGAATGTCGTACCATGTATGATTGTGTATGTGACAAATAAAATTTGAATTTCACACACATATACACACACACACACACCTGTCCTCCATCTGACTGTGTGTGTGTAAGGCAGTATAAGTAATAGGTTGTGACTGAGACACTCACCGTATTTCCTCCTGATCTCATCATGTCTCGATCTCATCTCTGCTTTCCTGCAGTCACAAACACACGGTCACTCACAACACACACAAAACCTCTGTTCTACTGTAACAACAATAATAATGACAATATCTCTTTAGTTTGTACTAATCAAACACACATCAGGGCTAAAAGAGAAGTGTGTGTGTAAGGGTCTGACCTCTCCTCATGTCGGACTTGTCTGATCTCAGCCTCTCTCTCCACACGCTCATCTGTACGCTTAGATCTACACACACACACACACACACACACACACACATTAATATCTGTAACAAACTGACAACATATTGACATTTACACAATAATAAGTGTTAAATATCGCACACACACACACGCTGAATTAAAATTATCAGTGTGTGCGCGGTCTGTGGTAGCTCAGTGGTTAAGACGTTGGACTAGTGATTGGAAGGTCGTGAGTTCAAATCCCAGCACCGCCAAGCTGCCACTGCTGGGCCCTTGAGCAAGCTGCTCACTTGTATAAAATAAGATGCATGTAAGTTGCTCTGGATAAGGGTGTCTGCCAAATGACATAAATGTAAATGTGTCTTAAACTCACCCAATGTTCTCACACTTGCAGCAGCAGAAGCAGAAGATGAACACGGAGATGATGATTGCTCCCCCAATCACACATACTGTAATGATCAGAGCCTGGAAGTTCACTAACACAGACAAATACACTGATTCAGAGTGTGTGTGAGATATTGCTATAGTTATCTGATATTGAAGGCAAATATGATTATCATCATGTGTGTGTGTGTTACCCCAGCAGTTGCCCCAACGTGCATCATTAAGGGGACACAAACGGTGTGGAGGAAGGAGAGTTCGCACCGGGTAATCTAAACACTGCTGAGTCGTGCTGCACCATAAACACTGTACACACACACACACTCAATATACACTTCATGTTCAGCACTTGTGGGGTTTTAAATTAATATTCTGTGAAAGCTGGTTGAACAGTTACCGCTACAAACATGCACGACCACTATGGACCTTTCCAATATAGCAGACACATTAACGTATGGTACTCGCAAGTTCTCCTGTTTTCTTGTGTGTGTGTATATATGAGAGCGAGAGAGAGAGAGACACAGAGACTGACTCACTGTAATATTGAACACACACTCCGCACAACTAGTGTTCGACTTCATAACACAACCTACAGAACAGAAAATTTAGATTAGTGTTGATTACACTGCACAACAATTTTTTTTAAAAGTCTTGCTTCCTGAAAAGTTTGTGCTGATTGTGACAGGTACCTACTGGGATGCACAAATATAGTTTTGGTTTTACTGCATCACGTAGGAACTCTGAGAAATAGACATTTATATGTTTA
>JAQQZX010031421.1:0-14530 GCA_030068355.1 Notoglanidium maculatum | reverse complement strand
GGGAGAAGGATGCTAGGGATGGAGCTGCCAGGCAAGAGGAAAAGAGGAAGGCCTAAGAGGAGATTTATGGATGAGGTAAGAGAGGACATGCAGGTGTAAGGGAGAGAAATGCTTACACTAGATTTGTCATATATTTTATTTTATATTATTGTAAATATGGTGTTTTGTTTCTATTTTCCCTTAGACTATTATGTAATTTTACTTTAAAAGAACTACAGAACAGCACCTGATGGGAAGTGGTTGGAAGATACCACTCGCTATTACTGTTCAGGGGTGAATAAAAGTGTATCACCAATTGATTTATTCTTTTATTTATTATTTTTATATAAATGTATTCTGTTTGGGTTATTTGTTATTGAAATGTGGTGTTTATTATTTTGAGTAATGGGTTAATTGTTATTGGAATTGTAAATAATGAATGAGTGTTTTGAGATTCCCCATTGTGAAAATGGGTCCGGTTGGTTAACTGTTATTTGTGTAAAAATAATGGAGTGTTAATTTTTTTTTCTCTTTCTTATTATTCTTTCTCTTCTATCATTTTATTTCTAGTTAAGTACTTGTGAACATGCAGACGGGGGTCAGGGCAAGTATGTTAAGTGGGACTCCTTGTGTGGGGAGGGGGGCCTTCCTGTTATCACCGCAGTTAAAGGAGCACTCTCTCTTTGCTACCCCAAAGTTCACTAGTACAGGTCGGGGCATGTCTTATGTGTTATCTAGAGGGAGGGTTCCTAGTCTATCCTTGTCTGACAGGGACAAACTAAGTAAGAGCTTTTTGCCTACAGATGTCCCAAACATTAATGTTATTGACCTTACACATCGGATTGGCTCAGAATTTAGACAGTTAAAGACAAGTAAAGGCTATTGGAGGGTGTTAACTAAGCCTGATTGGGTTAATCAGCAAGAACACACTCAGTTACTTCGCCACACACACACACACACAAGATGGGCAGAGGTACAAAATCGGCAGCCAAGAGAATAATCCAAAGAACAGAAACTAGGTCCAGCGATTGGCAAACAGGGTATCAAAGATATTCCAAAAACAGAGAACAGAAACACAAGCAGAGTCCGAAACACAGAAAAACAAACACGGGAAATACAAGGCTCGGTAGACAACAAAGTGGCTAGTCTAATGCTTCATGAATGCGAAACGCAACCGAGAGTCCTTTTAAACACGGGCTGATTGTCCTAGGATTGGAAGCACTGGCATCCAAATTAGTGGTCATGTGACCTGGCTGGGAGTGTGCGCTCACGGGAACTGTAATCCTATGTAGTTCGCGCCATAATGTGGAAGTGCGCGCTTCCGCGCTATGCGCGAGGGAGACAATGAAAGCGTTGCGCACGTGGCTGAGTCCATGATGCCTGCTGTGTTTGCGGCGAGGGGCAGAATCGTGACAGACCACCCCCTCCCCCAAAGGCGCTACTCCCGGAGCGTCTAACAAGGTTATCCTGCGGGGGTCCTGGGCCCATAGGCTTAGGCGTGTCACTAGGAACCCCCACATGGAACTTTCGTCTTGACGAGGGCTCAGGCAGGAACCCATGCAGGAACTTGGGCAGGAACTCAGGCAGGAACTCAGGCATTGAGGCAGGCTTGACTGGAGACATTAGCACCAAGATGTGTTCTGTGGCTGCGACTGGAACAGGGGCTCTGTGATTTGAGTGACAAGCATGACTGGACCAGGAGCAGGCTCTGTGACTTGAGCGACGAGCATGACTGGAACAGGAGCAGGCTCTGTGACTGGAGCGGCATCAGTAACTTGAGCTGTGACTGGCTCTGGGACTTGAACTGTGACAGGAACGGACTCTGTGACTGGCGCTGTGACAGGAACGGACTCTGTGACTGGAGCTGTGACAGGAACAGACTCTGTGACTGGAGCTGTGACAGGAACAGACTCTGTGACGGGAGCTCCGACTGGAACAGGATCAGGTTCAATGACTTGAGCTGTAACAATCACTGGAACAGGAACTGGAACTGGAGTGGGCTCAGTGGCTTGAACTTTGACAGGAACTTGTGCTGTGACTTGAGCTGCAACAGGAACTTGCGCTGGCTCTGTTAGCACAGGAACAGGTGCTGTGATTTGTGCGGGAACAGGCTCTGTGACTTGTAATTGTACTGGAACAGGCTCTGTGACTTGTACTTGTACTGGAAAAGGGCCCTGTGACTTGTACTTGTACTGGAAAAGGGCCCTGTGACTTGTACTTGTACTGGAAAAGGGTCCTGTGACTTGTACTTGTACTGGAAAAGGGCCCTGTGACCTGTACTTGTACTGGAATGGGCCCTGTGACTTGTACTGGAATGGGCCCTGTGACTTGTACTTGTACTGGAATGAGCCCTGTGACTTGTACTTGTACTGGAACGGGCCCTGTGACTTGTACTTGTACTGGAACGGGCCCTGTGACTTGTACTTGTACTGGAACGGGCCCTGTGACTTGTACTTGCACTGGAACGGGCCCTGTGACTTGTACTTGCACTGGAATGGGCTCTGTGACTTGTACTTGCACTGGTACGGGCTCTGTGACTTGTACTTGCACTGGAACAGGCTCTGTGATGAGAATGGGAACAGGCACTGAGACTTATACAGGAACAGGTGATGCAACTGAGAGAAGAACAGGGTCTGTGACTTGGGCTTGCACTAGAACAAGCTCTGTGACTTTTGCCCTCACTGGAACAGGCGTGGGTTCCATTACTTTGACAGTCTCTTTGACGTCTTGAAGAACAATTTTAGTGACTCGGACCAGAACGGATGTTTTAGCCTGAACTGGAACATTGACGAGTACTGGAACAGTCTCGGTGGCCATGAAGTGAACTATCTCTGTGGCCATGACTGAAGAGGGCACTGGCCCGGTGATTTGAATAAGAATAAGCTCCATGTGAGCGACTTTTACTGGAACAGGAGCGGAATTCCGAACTGGAACAGGCTCCCTGTAAGCAACCTTGGCTTTAACAGGAGTGGAATTAGGAACTGGAACTGGCTCCCTGTGAGCACCTCTGGTCGGAACAGGAGCGGAACTTGGAACTAAAACAGGCTCCCTGTGAGCGACATTGGCTTTAACAGGAGCAGAACTAGGAACTGTCACTGGAGCAGGCTCCATGAGAACAACTTTGACTGGAACAGGAGTGAGCTCTGGGAGAGAGATTGTGGCTGAAGTTGCTTCTGACAATTGTGGTAATCCAGACTTGCGTTCAGGCAGACTTCTTGTCACATACTCAGGCAACTGGAGCGGGCTCCGTGAGAGTGACTTTGGCTGGAATAGGAGCGGGCTCTCGGTGAGAGACTGTGATTGGAATGGCTTCTGACCCTTGTGGCAAACCAGACTTGGGGCAGGTGAAATTTTGGTCACAGGCTCAGACGAAGGTTTTGCCCCCGGCTTTGTTTTGAACTCTGGTGTGGACTTGGACTCTGGCGCAGACTTGGACTTGGACTCTGGTGCGGACTCGGACTTGGACTCTGGCACGGACTTGGGCATGGACTCTGGTGCGGACTCAAGCGTGGACTCAGACTTGGACTCAGGCATGGATTATGGCACTGACTTGGACTTAGGCTTGGACCTCATCCTGGACCAGGACTTGGGCCTTGGGGTTCTGTAGGCATGGGTGCTCCATACCAATGAGGCTCTCGGCGAATATGCAGGCAGGCCCAGTTAGCCAATGGATCATACTCTGCACCCAGATGTCATTCACGGGCTTGGGATCCAGCAGGTCCCAAAAAAAGAGCCGGCACCAGAGAAGAAATCCGTGAGGAGGATAATCCACTCCATCATAGGGTACCGGGGTGCATAATCCTACCTTCTGTAAGAAGAAGGACGGCATGGTGTGCATTCAGCCATCTTCCCAATCTCCTGCTGCGTCACTGGTCTGGCGAAGCATTCTGTCACATCTGCGGGGTTGGGCAGGTCACATGCGCAGGTGAGGAGACTGCTTTGTAAAACTCTGTTTATTTACACACACACGCGCACACACACACAAGATGGGCATAGGTACAAAATCGGCAGCCAAGAGAATAATCCAAAGAATGGAAACTAGGTCGAGCGATCGGCAAACAGGGTATCAAAGATATTCCAAAAACAGAGAACAGAAACATGAGCAGAGTCCGAAACACAGAAAAACAAACACGGGAAATACAAGGCTCGGCAGACAACGCAGTGGCTAGTCTAATGCTTCACGTATACGACGCGCAACCGAGAGTCCTTTTAAACACGGGCAGATTGTCCTAGGATTGGAAGCACCAGCGTCCAATTACTGGTCATGTGACCTGGCTGGGAGTGTGCGCTCATGGGAACTGTAGTCCTATGTAGTTCGCGCCATAATGAGGAAGTGCAAGCTTCCGTGCTATGCGCGACGGAGACAATGAAAGCGCTGCGCATGCGGCTGAGTCCATGATGCCTGCCGTGTTTGCGGCGAGGGGCAGAATCGTGACATTGATGTATATCCTTGTGTAGCCTTGGAGGATTTTGATGAGCTCGGGGAGCATGATTGTTTCCAGAATGTTGCACAGTTAACATCTTGTACAGCTAACACCACTCATTCATTGCAGGGTTCCACTAATAGGTTGGATGAGTTATTAGGGGAACATTTGAAAGTGTTGGGTCTTGAGGACATAGACATCGCTAACTGTCAAGTGTCTCCTGTCTGGAAAGGTAAACTTGTGGATTTGATTAGTAAGTACGACAGTGTGTTTTCTATGCATAGTCTGGACTGTGGTGAGGCACAGGGTTTTAATCATAGGATTCGGCGGATGACGAGCTGTTTCGTCTTCCAAATAGGCGGCTGTCTCCAGCCCATTATCAGTAGCTAAAAGAGTTGCTGGATGTGATGGAGGAGAAGGAGATAATATGAAAATCGTGTAGTGAGTACACTTCTCCATTGGTTTTGGTTTGGAAAAAGAATTGGGATTTACGTTTTTGCACTGACTACAGATGGCTAAATGCACGTACTGTTAAGGATCCATTACCTCATCAAGCGGATGACCTTGTTGTTCTAGGAGGTAATGCGTTTTTCAGTACTATGGACTTGACGTCAGGATAATATAATATTCCTTTACATGAAGAAGACAAGAAGTACATAACCTTTTCATCTATTCTAGGACTGCGCGAATACAATCGGTTGTCGCATGGGTTGTGTAACAGTCCAGCTACATTCATGAGGATGATGTTGGTGGTCTTTGGTGAGCAGAACTTTTTGAGCATACTTTATCTGGACAACCTCTTAGTTTTTGGTAAGACTGAGGAGAGTTTGCAGAGATTTGACATGGTGTTCCAATGTCTCAAGCAACACAATTTAAAGCTCACTACTGCGAAGTGTCAATTTTTGAGGAGGTCGGTGAAGTTCCTGGGTCACATGATTAGCGAAGAGGGTGTGGCTACAGATCCTGCTAAAGTAGAGGCTATTATGAATGTTAGCGTGAAAAATTTGATAGAATCCGATGGAGTAACTCCTTCAGCAACCAAGTTAAGATCATTCTTTGGATTGGTAGTTTACTATCAGCATTTCATCAAGCACTGTTCAACTGTGGCGAAGCCGCTATTTCAATTGACCTCAGGGTTGAATAGACCATGAAAAGGAAGAGGGTTACAAAAAGGTATTGGGACTCGCAAGCTTGCTCAGTCTGACTGGACTCCTGAATGTAGGGAGGCTCTGAGTCAGTTGAAGGATGCGCTAGCTAGTCAAGATGTGTTGGCTCATCCTGATTTCACTAAGCCTTTCTTACTTTCGGTGGATGCTTCTTCCAGTTTTTTTGGGGGCAATTCTTTCTCAACTTAGGGGGGGTTGTAACAGGGCTAGGCCCATTGCTTTTGCTAGCAAGTCGCTGAAACATGCTCAATCTAAGTACCCAGCACATAGGCTGGAGTTTTTGGCTATGAAATGGGCAATTCACGATAAATTTAGCCTTTGGTTGCGGGGTCATAATTTCACTGTGTGGACGGATAATAATCTGTTGACATATGTGTTGACTAAACCTAAGTTGGACGCTTGTGAGCAACAGTGGGTTGCGAAACTTGCAGCATTTGATTTTGATATTCAGTATATCCCAGGATCAAAGAATGTGGTGGCTGATGCACTGAGTAGGGGACCTTTTGCTAAACCTGGGATCGTGGACAAACTGACGAAGGTGCCGTACAATCAGTTACTGGGTTAAGCTGAGCTGATGGAGATATATGATGTTTGGGATAAGTTTCGGTTGACCTGTGAGCCTCGGACGAGGGTAGCCTTGCATCGGAGATGAGGGGGGTTCAACACGTGGGTATTATGTCTAGTCAGTATCAGGCTCAAGGAACGGTGTCACAAGCAGATGTGAAAGCTGTGCTGCAGTCACATTGTTGCTGGGATGGGGGCGCTTTATCTAGGGCTGTTACTCATTCGCAACATCTGCACACATTGGCTACTGTGGAACGCACTCCGTTACCAGTTTTCACACATGCTGAACTAGAGCGGTTATTAACATTTTGATACAGTGGGGTAAGCTGAGTGTTAAGATGGGCATTTTGTACCGTACTTCTAGACATCCAGCTTCCATGAAAAAGATCTTCCAGTATGTAGTTCCTATGTCATTAAGACATGATGCTCTGCAGGGGATTCATGATGAAGCTGGGCATCAGGGACAACGCCGTACACTGTGGTTGTGTAGACAAAGTCATCGGGCATTAGTTATGACCAGAAGTGATTATTGTGGGATAGAAGTTCAGGATGGTTTTGTTTCACAAATCACAGACAGTTGTTTGTTGTCTGAGGATGTAAGTACTGCTTGATCTGAGGTTTCTGATGAGGATGCCATGATGGAGCCTGTTGTGTCGCCGGGACCTGATCAGAGTGTTGCAGATTTGTCTTGTGCTGTAGTTGTGCCGCCTTGTTCATCTGTAGTTCGAGGGCGAAAACTGACTAAAAGGTAAGGTAGAATTATTAAACCTGTATATAGGCTTATTCAGACTATGGCATCACAGACCTTAAAATGGTTGTAGGTTCATTTAAATTTATTTTTTTGTTTGTTTGAGTTTTATACAATTTTTTACTGTATTGTTATGTATACAATCCTCTGGTGTCTGTGAGGGGATTGTAATGGTAATGTAGAGTTGTATTTTATAGTCATCTGATTAACTGTGTATGATGGCATGGTTTTCTATGGGCAGACTAAGGATTAGCTACCCTTGCTCTGTTCTAATCCTTGACAGGATAGCATTTTTGCTGATGGATCTTTTATGGTCTTAAATTAATGACTATGTTCAGCAATGTGCATAAGGGATACAGAGTGGGTAGTAACCATTTTTTTCTTTTCTGATACTTGCTGAGTGTAAATAATAGTTTCTGTAATCTAGTGTAACTCAGTGGGGGAGGTTATAAGGGAGAGAAATGGTTACACTAGATTTTTCCTATATTTAATTTTATATTACTGTAAATATGGTGTTTTGTTTTATATTTTTCTTTAAACTATTATGTAATTTTACTTTAAAAGAACTACAGAACAGAGCCTGATGGGAAGTGTTTGGAGTACCACTCACTATTACTGTTCAGGGGTGAATGAAAGTGTATCGCCAATTGATTTATTCATTTATGTATTATTTTTATATAAATGTATTCTCTTTGGGTTATTTGTTATTGAAATTTGATGTTTATTATTTTGAGTAATGGGTTAACTGTTATTGGAATTGTAAATAATAAATGATTGTTTTAAGATTCCCTGTTGGGAAAATGGGTCCGGCCGCATCTTGAGATTATCGAGAGGGAAACCCCGTAGTTCTCTCTCTCTCGATAATGTGTCCTGATGGCGGGAGGTGCAGAGAGGAGAGTGATAAAATACACTCGATTGACTCTTCTCAGTGTGGTGTTCCGTCATTTCCCAGAGCATCCAAAAAAAAAAACCCACAACGCATAGTAGAAAACCTCTACACAGGTGGTGTAACAGAGCAAGATGCGGAGGACAGGAAAAAGGGGAAAGAGCTGATCCGCTGTGGTGACCCCTAATGGGAGTAGCCGAAAGAAAATGATTACTGTTTTTCTTAATACTGCTTGTGTTCTTTTATATTCTATCAGGGTATCCTGAGTATGTGATTTCTTTCATTTTTGAAATGCTTTATTTCTAGCTTCAACAACTTGTATTGTGCTACAACAATTGTCATTCCACAATGGAACATTTTTACCCCTTCTAATTTTCATACTTTTAGGTATTATCTCCTCAGCTGACTTTATTGTTGCATTTACTAATTCATCATTGAACATGTCTATATCCATATTGTCCTCCTTTTCAAGTTTAACACATGTTCAACGGATAAATTGAAAACCTTCACAATTTGCTTTTTACATTTTCCACTTAGAGACTCTCTTCACATTTTCATAGCTCACATTTGCTCCTATTATGGTAAATACTACATTCCATGCTAGTGCACTGGATATAAAATTTCACTATCAAACATATACTATAAACATATCACTACAGTATATGTGATATTATAAAACCAAATTCAGGTTTTAGCCATGTTTCCTGCGTGCAAATTATATTTGGTTTCTTTTGTATAATTATCAATATAGTTCTTAAATTCTTGACCGTTTGCTGTTAAGTTTCTCGAATTCTATTGTAGTACAGTTAATACCATTAGTTAGCACCAGACCATGTCTGAGAGGATTCATGAAGGTACATCTTCATTCAAGCTATTTCTAACCGTTTCCAATAGCAATCCTTTTACCCCTAGATTTCTCAGCTGAGATCACTACAATGTTAATTCTTTCTGAATTTGAGCTGAGCAGTTAATAATCACTGCCATAAAAAGTACAAGTTCATTGTTGTTGACTGCTAAGGTTTCTACATTAATCACTTCTGTCATGATTTTTTGATGGCCAGTTTTTTGATCACATTAATTTTTTTCAGACTTGGTGTATTTCTATGTAACTATTTTACTGCTTCTGAGTAATTATGCCTTGGGTGATTTTTTTTTTTTGTATCTGCTGCTTTTTTACTGACTACGCAATCTAGATTGGCTGTGCTATGTTCTCTTCCACAGTTATAGTGTTTGTTTAATATCCTTATTGCATTGATTACATTCATGGTCTCCACTGCATTTAATAAATCTCATTCTAACTTTGCATATAGCTGCTACAAATCCAAGTCTTTGGCATTTAAAACATTGAAGTGGTGGTGAAATATACAGCTTGACATTGTAACACATGTATCCTATATATTACTTTTCTGGCAGTTTTTCCTCATCAAATGTTAAAATTACAGAAAGACTATCACATATGTCTTCTAGTTTTTAATGATTTTGCTTCACTTACTTTTACATTTGCGATGTTTTCCTTCAATATCTCAATTTTTACATTTATAGGGATCTCTGTAATGACCCCTCCAACTCGTTCATTGGCCATAGTGCATTGTAGCTTCTTGGCATTGATCTTATCCATTCTAATTGCTTTTCCTTGTTCATCAGCATCTCTGTAGCTGACTAACAGAATTCCATTTCTTAGTGTCTTGGCACATCTTATGTCTCCAATTTCCTTAATCAGACATTTTGCAGGTTGTAAGGAGTTAGTAAGAAGGTCATTGACTGTCCCCTGGTGGAGATGAAACACCAGTTTTCTGGGTTAATAGCTGTTAGATAAAATTCTTATTCTACATTTTCTACTAGCATTTTCTATCCACTAACTTTAATCTTGTTTTTATTGTGTTATAATTCCCAAGTTAGCATATCAATTGACCCGAACCCAGCACACCCCACCAGCTTTTGTCTGTCCCATTGTCATCTGTGCCTTTACTTTCACACATTCACAAACATCCACATCCTGACATACACACATTTACACACACACCTGCCCAGCCACCCACCCATCCACACCCTGGCATCCACACCCTGGCATCCACACATTAACATAGCAAATAAAATTTAATTGATTTGAGCATTCTTACATAGCACTCACACAACCCTACACACTCCCAGAAGGATATTCACACCTTTCAAACCCAACAGGCCATTTTAATTTGTTTCTCCCTTCCTGTACCCCCACTCACACACACAGACACATGTACACACCCAGGCTACTGTATATAAACTTGTCTGTCACAATAAACTTTGGATTTGAGCATACACCTGCACGTTGTGTCTGTGTCTCTGCTTGGTCCCCGGATCCGAAACGGGCGAGATACTTTCACCCATGGAAGTCAGATCGAACCTGAGAGAACAGAATCGTAGCTGATACAATTTTATTCTAACAATAGCATAGATGGTGTCAGAATGAATGTATCCTCTGTGTCATTTTGGAACCAGAGGCCTTGCATTCATAATTGAAGTGACATTTACATCATTTGGCAGACACCCTTATCCAGAGTGACTTACATATATCTCATTCATACAATTGAGCAGTTGAGGGTTAAGGGCCTTGCTCAAGGGCCCATCAGCGATAGCTTGGCAGTGCTGGGATTTGAACTCACAACCCTCCAATCACAAGTCCAACATCTTAACCACTGAGCTAACACTGCCCAGTGACCTGTACCATTTTTGTGCACTAAACCTCATGGGTTAAATGGGTATGATTTTCAAGAAGCATTGAATCCAGGATCCTTCAGACCATTCCAATCAGGCGTTCCCATGAGCCACCCATGTGAAAAGCATGTGGTGTTTAAATTCACAGGAGCACCCTTTTTGGCTTAAGTACCTCTACACAGTGATGTCTGGTTGGTTGGTCTATGCCCATCCCAAGTTCATTGTATGCCCCTATGTGTCACAATCTGCTCTTATTTGCTTGGCAGATACCCTTATTGCAAAGAAGTACCTCAAGGCATTAATGCAACTTGAAGTGTCCATTGAGGCAATTACCTCAATGTGAACTGCCCTGGAGCTCATACAGCAGAACAATATAGCCCACCACTTGTCCTCAGCCCATCCTCCCTTTGTACATCTGGTAGTAATGTGCCATGGTCTGAAGACATCCTACCCCACATAAGTTAAAGGGAGGGCAGGTTTTGAGATGTTCTGGTGGCAAATCTGCCATGCATTGTAATTGCATCCTTCCTCTATGACAGGTTGCATATTTGTGTATAGTTGAGTCAACCCTCTATACTCCATAGCAACTGTAACATCTGCGGTTGGGCACAATTTCTTAAAGAAAGATCTGCTATTGTAAAACACTCAAGCTTTTTAACTGCTTGATCTTGGTTGTTAGGTAAACATCATCTTGGCTGCCTGAATGGTAATGGATCTACCCAACTGTGTGATTCATTTCTGTAGACTTCTTTGTTCATCATTTTAAAGAAACTTTCATCTTCAGTTGAAGGTGTTAACTTGTTGTCATGATCAAAAACATGTCTTCTTTAGCCTTTCTGCACTTTGAGATCCTGTCTCATGATGCTCTGCTCTGCTGAAAATCTTCTCTGACACACAAAAAGCTTGTGCATATGGTTGGAGGATTGAAGGCTGGCCACCATCCAGAACAGATATTTTAAAGGTGTTGACCTATGGGTTGTGTCCATTTCCTTAGCAGACTTCTCCAATCAACACCAAATATAGGCCCCGGTGTTGGGCAAAAGGGGCTTTGAGGGGGCCATATGCTTCTCTCGTGCTGGAACATGTTCTCAGTTGATAAGAGTAAGGTTCACATTGGATGAATGAAATAATTGGACCTTGCTAGTGACCAGTTGTTTTGATCATCCAGGATGACCTAGGCCTTGAATGCTTGGTCTGGTTGAAGTTTGTGATACACCTTTGCAAAACATTTCATTACATGACCAACCAACTTGTTCTTTGCCACACACTTCAGTGCAATTTGAGTTGACAACCACTTTGAGGTTGTTACTTTCTCCTTCAGGACTTGATTTGAGGTGGAGGCCTGGACGAATAGCAGCATCTTTTGCTAGGTGTGTGGCTAAACAACAGTGCTTAAAGCAGATTCCTCATCCTTTTAAAAAGGCTTTTCTGTCATTCAGATTTTTGTCTCTGAAGGCTATGCCTTTTTTGAGAGGGTGTGGCTTACAATATATTGGACAGCTTTTGTTTGGATCACTGGGACTTTTCACGAGGGCTGAAAAGGGCTTTCTCAACTATTTCAGGTGCCACATAACATTCCTAGAGATGCTCCCAGGCCTTTTTAAGTACCACATTCAGTTCTGTTATGTGCACTGACCGTAGGTGTTTGACTTGGTTGCTGGATTCTCTACTGAGCCATTTAGTCAACAAGTCCAACTGCTCAGTAGCAGTGAGGCCTAATCCTTGAGTAGCATTTCTGAATGATGACTGCCATCAAAGTTAGCCATCATTGTCTAACTTTGTATAGCTATCATTTGTAGCATATAATGGCTCATGTGGGAAAACAGGAGGCTGTGTTTTTTAAATAAAAGGGTTGTTAGGGCCTACATTTAAGGCACCATTTTCAGCAGATTGAAATGTTGGTGGGCTAGCATTAATAGCCATTTACACTGGAGAGCTGGTTGCAAGAACATTTACACCTTAGTGTGGGTCAAATTGGGCCTGGATGTATTCACCTGTTCGCTCCATTTTCTCTTATGCTTGTACTCAGCACACAATATACGCTGTTCTTAACCATTACATGACAAAAAGCATATCCAACAATCTGTTTCTCTTTCTCTCTCTTGCTCTCTGTCTCTCTCTCTCGCTCTCTCTCTCTCTCTCTCTCTCTGTCTGTCTGTTGCGCTGCACATCTTACCCGGGATACCAGCGATCCTGAGCCCTTCTGCTTTCCAGACCTGCCTGATTCATACTGATGTCGTACTTTTGGTTAAAGTTATCATTTGGAATCTACTTGCTCCTGTTGAGGATGACCCCATATTAACAACCTGAACATAATATACACCTAGAAACTGTGAACGCAGTGTTGGATTGCTATTGACACAAGTGGCTCTGCTACAATGGCTTAGGACTTACATTACCACAAACAGCCTTGTATCAGTCTCCTTCTGTGAATCAATTGAAAATGTTGACAAAATAGACTTTGTTAAAACTATAGTGATGTTTTGTAATACACAACTGTACTTTTTGACCATATAACACAGTATACACAAGAACAGGCCCTAAGCACCAGATCAGTAGAGGCAAGGGTTTACCACAGTAGTCAGGACCCAAGGTGCAGGCTGTGCAAAGATGCCCCTGAGACTGTCCAGCACCTAATGGCTTTGTGTAGGATGCAAGCTGTATATACTGAAAGGCATAACCAAGTGGCTGGGATAGTGTACAGAAACATCTGCACCAAGTATGGGCTAGAAGTTCCCAAGTCCCCATGGGAGACACCACCAAAAGTGGTTGAGAACAACAGAGCTAAGATCCTATGGGACCTCACATTCCAGACAGATAAGCAGCAGCTGGCCAACCAACCAGTCATAGTAGTGGTTGATGAGGAGCAGAAAACAGCAGTAGTGATAGATGCGGCACTCCCAGGTGACAGTAACACCAGGAAGAAGGAGCATGAGAAGATCGAAAAGTACCAAGGCCTGAAGGAACAACTGGAATAGATGTGGAAGGTGAAGTCCAAAGTGGTTCCAGTAGTAATAGGAGCATTAATAGGTGCACCAACTTGGAGAGTGGCTCCAACACATTCCAGGCACAACACCTGAGATCTGTGTCCAGAAATGTGCAGTTCTAGGAACAGCTAAGATACTGCACAGAACCCTCAAACTCCCAGGCCTCTGGTAGAGGACCCAAGGTTGAGGAAGACACATAACCTCCCCCATGTACGGGAGGTGAAAGGAGGATTTATATATACACATACACACATACATACATACACACACACACACACACACACACACACATATATATATATATATTATATATATATGTATATATATATATATAATATATATATATGTATATATATAATATATATATATGTATATACTGTATATATTAGCTGTTCCTAGAACTGCACATTTCTGGACACAAATCTCAGGTGTTTTGCCTGGAATCTCAGGTGTTGTGCCTGCAAATATATATATAGTAAGCGAGCTGCACAGGCAAAAGACACATACAGAGCCAGGTAAGAGCTTACATGCAAGGTAAGGATTCACACAGTTTATTTCCCTTATTCACATGGGGGAAAACCAAAGGAGGAAAAAGAAATGAACCGCAAAGTCAAAAGAAACAAATCCCTTCTGAACGCAAAAAGTTCAACCTTCCAAAAGAGAAGAGTCACTTTGGGGAGATACTCCGTTCCGCTGAGGCACAACCCAAGGAATCCGCTCCGTGGGTTGGGACTTCCTAGTGCGCATATCCGAGTGGCGTCGGCGAATCTGTGATGCCGTTAGCGTAGTCCATCCTTCCGTCAGCTTACGGAGAGTCTATGAAGTTTTAGAGAGAGAAAACAACAGGAGTTAGGGGATCTGCCTCATGCCTTTACCTCTGTCTCTTCCCTTTGTCGCTTGCTCCCTTTTATGTTCCGCTGCTGCTGCCTAGAGTGAGGCCAGTGATTCCCCTCCAGCCGTGCCGAGTTAGCCAACCTCGCCCTTCTTGTTACGCGGGGCCGACGCGTCATGGAGTTTTCCCCCAGCGGGGAGGAGCGCTTGCCCCTAGTGGATGGCGAGAGAGACGTCACAAAACATATATA
>JAQQZX010031321.1:0-14539 GCA_030068355.1 Notoglanidium maculatum | reverse complement strand
TTATCAATAATTACTTTTTAGCTTTTCTTTTAGTTAATCATTTCTTTTTAAGGTCAGGTTTATGTGTAGACCCCAACTAAAATCATGGTAGCAACAGGCTGAGAAGATCAGTCCAGACATCTCTGTCCCTTGTCATAGATTCCAGCTCCTCTCAAGAGGATGGGGATGTCCCCAAGCCAACTTTATGATATAATCTCTCCAGCAGGTCTTGAGTCTACCCCAAGGTGGCTTGCCTGTTACAGCAGAACAGGGTAACATGCCCAAACCAGAGGGTAAAGCCAGCAACCCTGCAGAAGAACGTCATTTCCACTGCTTGTATTCTTTCGGTCACCTACAACTTGTGACCATGTGTAAGGATAGGGTTGTAGATTGACGAGTAAACAGAGAGTCCGAAAACTCCTGCGGTCCTGCTTCACCACCACAGACTGTTACAGTGACTGTAACACTGCTGCTGACCTGCTCCGTTAGTCAACCCCATATGTTCTTTTCCCATCAATTGGTGGTGGATCAATGGTTAATGGTGGCTCTGTGATCTGATCTGAAGGTTGGGGGGTCAAGCCCCAGCACCGCTAAGCTGCCACTTTTCAGCCCTTAAGCAAGGCCCTTATTCCTCCCTGATCCAGAGGCACTGTATCATGGCTGACCCTGCACTCTGACACCAGCTTCCCAGCAAGCTGGGATATGCAAAGCAAAGAATTTCACTGTGCTGTAATATATATGTGGCAAATAAAGGCTTCTGTCTTATTACATGGATTCCAAGGTCTCTTCTCACCTGAAGGGAGCATCCCACTCTTTTCTGTCATGGTGGTGTTGATTTTCATCCCAGCAGTGAAATGCCCAAAGTGCAGTGGAAGGAACATGGAATAGCTTGGATTGGACTACTTGTTTTCCTATAAAACTGCCCAGGACGACTCCTTTGGCATTTTTCTGACAAAAACATTAACAAATGCCTGTGGAAGTAGACAAATGGCTAGAATTCCTGCAGTTGGAGTACTTTCATAAACACAGTTTTAAGCCTAGCTATGGCCAGAATAAACACTGCTGACGGGAATTTCCAATGGGAACAATGAGTTCATATGTCCTCACCTAGCTTAAGAATTCAAACATTTTATCACAGCTATTATGTGCTACATCAAACTGAACGAAAGATAAGAAATACAAGTTGTATAAAAATAGATATACAATCATTTATAAAAAAAAAAAAATCAAATTAGCACATTTGACCTAAGCATAAGAATAACTTTGTATAATGTAGGTCTCCGTGTTGATAATAAATATTAACATAGCATTAAAGTTAGTGACATTAATACCGTTTCAGTCTGAGCACATGCAAAAAAAAAAACTTACTTACATCATGGCTACGGTGTAAATTAAGTGTTTTCTTTACAGTCCTTAGGGTCCAGTATTGAACGTAATTTCATAACAAACTCATCTATTCTTTTATAGAACGTTGTAGAGTTGACAAGTGGATGAGTTTCACATGCTGAACAGTTGCTGCGACTCTAGAAAATATGGAAGAAAACTGCATGTTGGTTAAAAAGATAACACACAGTTAAATACTGAATCGAGTTATACAACAATACAACCTCGGTGTTCAGACCTAGGGTTAGAAAGCTAACAGTGAAAATTACTGCTGTTTACATTCTACCCGATGCTAATGCTAACGTAGCTCTTGATCTTCTGCTAAAAGTTTTAAACTAACATCAGCAGGTTCACCCCGATGGCTTTCACATCGTAGCGGGAGATTTTAATCAGGCAAACCTGAAGTTGGTACTTCCTAAATCATCCTGGACATCCTAGTCAGTAAACTGTCTGACTTTGGCCTTCCTTCACTTTCTGTGCCTGAATAAAGGACTGTGTCACCAACCGCCTACAGACAGTGAAATTTGGCCCTCACTTCTCCTCCACTCACTTACTCAACACTGGGTCTCCACAAGGCTGTGTGCTGAGTCCACTGCTGTTTGCCCTTTACACCCATGATTGCAGACCAGCTCCTCCTAATAACACCATCATCAAATTTGCTGATGACACTATGGTGGTTGAACTCATATCCGAGGGGCATGAGTCTGCCTACAGAGATGAGATCTTGAAATTCTCAGCTTGGAGTTCAGCAAACAATCTTACACTGAACACCATGAAAACACAGGAAATCATCTTCAACATCAGGAAGAACATCACCTCACCGCAGTAAACAGTGACTGCGTGGAGAGGCCCCCAGCCTTCAAATTCCTAGGTTCTGTTATCTCTGGTGACCTGAGCTGGACTGCAAATACCACTACGGATCTTTAAAAAGGCACAGCGACACCTTTAATTCCCGAGAGTGTTTAGGAAGCAGGAACTGGGTCAAAATCAACATTTTACCGCTCCTCCACTGAGAACATGACATATGGTATCACAGATTGGTATAGAAGCAGCAAAGAGGAGGGGGCTTCACCACATCGTCAAGACAGATCAGAAGACTGTCGGCTGCTCTCTTCCGTCCCTACAAGACTTGTACATTTCCTGATGCAAAAACATCTCAAAGAACCCCTCACATCTGTTTGCCCTGTTGCCCTCCGGTAGGCATTACACGTCCATCAAAGCAAGGACAAACAGACTCAGAGACAGCTTCTTTCCCAGAACCATAAAAACATTGATCTTTAACACGCACTGACCATTTCTCTGTCTCTGCCTCTCTCCTGCTCTCTTTATCCCCCCTACCTCTTCTTTGGGTGTGCAATAATCCTCTTTATGTAATTAATTACAGACAAGTGCAATATTTGTTCGACGTGCAATAATTATTATTATTCAAAGAAGTATTTGATTTTGAAATAATTATTCATTATTAGTAATTCTCTGAACAATATCCATATTACTTGGTAGTTACATAGTGCTTGTATCATACCATTGCAAATACTTCTCTGCCTAGCAACACCGCATTTATTGCTCAGCAATACTGTACTGTTAACTGTATTCCCTTCTTTGTTAAACATTAGTACTCGTATACTTTTTTTATTTAGTAGTTTCATATGAATTATTTTGTTTATTTGCTGTGTAAGTGACTGAATGTTTGTTTTCATCGCACCTGAAATATAATGAGTAGCTGCTCTGCAATTTTGTTATACATGGTATAATGATTGTGGATAATGGTTTCTACTGTAGGTGGAAAAATTAATAACTGCACCGTTTGTAGAAAATGTTTGGATCAAAAAAGCAGCAGACTTACACTGGAAGAGTTGTAGACTTTTTTAAGTTGGTAAATTTGTTGTAAGTTGGATTTGTTGGTTTCCTCATTGAGTGTTTCATTTTCCTCATTGAGTATAACATTCAACTCCAGCAGGTAGCAGTACATTAACTTGTTAGTGCATTTCTACAAACAGAATGAAACTTCATGAGCAGCATGTAAGTGTTTACATCTACAATCGCACATATATCCTGTGGAGGTAATATTAGAGAGTATTATATCTGAGCAATTAGAAATCACTAAACATTGTTACAAAGTTAAAACTAATGCTCTGGGAACACTTGGATTTATTTTATTATCTAAATGAAATGAACTTACAGTGACATTTGGGTCAGGTGCATACAAGGATGCTGACGATACCTAAAAACAAAATGATTTGCGACCAATAAACACCCGGCCTGTTTTTCGACGGGTAAATATGCATTGAAAAAAACAACAACAAAGCAAATAGCAGTCATAAAACTCACCATATACCACGTATAATATGTAGCTTAGGAATTAGCAAGTGTAAATATAGCTTACGTAAAACAAGGGAGTCATGTTTTGGAGTACCACATGCAGTTCGTTTAGATGCTGTTCACAGTGAGCATCCACACGAGTTGTAAATACACTCAGACAGCTGCACAGGGGGTGAAAAATAGTATTTTTCAAACTTTACATTTAAATCCCATTAGTAAAAATTTTACAATCCATTTTTTATTAAAAATATTTTGATGTATGTTATACACCATGTGAAGATCCCTCAGGAACTGATTTAATATGATCCTAATTAAAGAGGCTAATTTGTGTGTGTGTGTGTGTGTGTGTGTGTGTGTGTGTGTGTGTGTGTGTGTGTGGGGTTAGCAGGTGATTTACAAAGGATTACTGCAATACTTAAATGATATGCAAACTAGGGTGAAGAACGAATCTTCTAAATAATATTCAAATAAGGTTGTCATGCTATGAGATCTCGTTAAGATCTTAACGTTTCCCAGAAAGAGTGAAACAACATTTATTACCCAAAGCAATAAGACGAGATGAAAGCTGTTCAAAATATGTTATGAATGCATAACAATGCAGAGCACTGAACATCGAACATGACAGACATGTAAAATATAGTTGTACATGCTCTGGGCAAGTAGTACACATCAAATTGGTCATTTGAAAGCAGTAATTTTGAGAAATGATATGATACTGAGTTATTGTTTTGAGAAAGCTTAATAAAATAATGTGGGGTTTTATTTGTCTGACTATTTTGTTAATTTAAAGAAACAGACTTCCACAAGTTTAATACAGTTATTTTGTGCAAACAATTGTCAGGTCCTAAATTAATCTATTTACACAGACACATTAAACAGATTTGCACCAAATTGTACATTCATTAAGTCAAACATGTAAATGGACCAGAGTTATTGTGCTCATTTGAATCTTCTGTAGACTTTGCACTTTTAATTTGTTATTTTCTGGCAGTTGCCAAGTGTCTTTTTACACACCCTAATATTTGGTTAATTAGTACTGCTTGTCTGGAGTTTGTCTGATATCTCCTCATTGCGAGGGTGGGAGGATGACAAAAACATCACCAGCAAAGCATTTGATTCATGCTTTTGGAAAAGGACTCAACTGTAATAGTAACATGGACATGAGAGGTGAAGTGTTGTGAATTTTGATCTGACTGATCTTCTAATGGTTGCTCTGCAGTGTATCTGATTAACTTTTGTGCTCTGCTCACTAAGACCCTGTTTACACTTGGTATTGAAATGCATCTTGGCTGATCGGATCACAAGTGGACAGCGCTAAACACAAGTCTAAATGACTACCAAGACGCAATCATGACGCATTCACACAATCCACTTGACAAGGACGCATTTGACCACATATTTTTGTAGCTAATATGTCCTGATGTGTCCCCAACAAGGAATACACGTCATTAACGCAGGACGTGGTGACGGTACGTCAACACTTGAAAATAATGGAGAGGTGGACTGATGTACGTGATTGAAGTGCAAGAAAATAATGAAGGTATGTCGCAGGTTTAACGTTTTTAACATAACTGGGAACTTCTAGCAGAAGTGATTTAGACAGTAATGAAATCTGGACACAAGTGGTCAGCTGGATACCTTGTGGACGCATGATAGACACAGGTGTAAAGAGCAATGTGTCTCAGCTGTCCACTTGTGATGCATTTTAAAACCTAGTGTAAACGAGACCTAATTAGCAATGGCTGTCTGTACTGTTTACTGTCACGATATCTATCTATCTATCTATCTATTGAAATATAAATATACATTATATGATAAATATCAGTTTATTAATATTTGGGCTGCTGAGATGAAAAGTAATATTTGAAATGCATCTTGGCTGATCGGATCACAAGTGGACAGCGCTAAACACAAGTCTAAATGACTACCAAGACGCAATCATGACGCATTCACACAATCCACTTGACAAGGACGCATTTGACCACATATTTTTGTAGCTAATATGTCCTGATGTGTCCCCAACAAGGAATACACGTCATTAACGCAGGACGTGGTGACGGTACGTCAACACTTGAAAATAATGGAGAGGTGGACTGATGTACGTGATTGAAGTGCAAGAAAATAATGAAGGTATGTCGCAGGTTTAACGTTTTTAACATAACTGGGAACTTCTAGCAGAAGTGATTTAGACAGTAATGAAATCTGGACACAAGTGGTCAGCTGGATACCTTGTGGACGCATGATAGACACAGGTGTAAAGAGCAATGTGTCTCAGCTGTCCACTTGTGATGCATTTTAAAACCTAGTGTAAACGAGACCTAATTAGCAATGGCTGTCTGTACTGTTTACTGTCACGATATCTATCTATCTATCTATCTATTGAAATATAAATATACATTATATGATAAATATCAGTTTATTAATATTTGGGCTGCTGAGATGAAAAGTAATATTTGAAATTACAAACCTCGAAAACCATGAATATGTTTTGGGGAACAGTAAAGGCACACAAAACCACTTCTCATGCCTGGGCATGCTCCTACCAGCAGGTGAGGGCACAAATAAGACATGGCGGAAACATGAGTGAATTCCTCTATTTTCTGGGGTGTTTTTTATTGTAAAAAAGGCAGTTGTTTTCAGTTAATATTTTGCCACTTTCTGTAATCTGTGTTGTAATCTGAATATACACAAAAGCCCTTCCTGTGATCTTGTAGACCCTCCTGGTGGCACGTGCGCCATTTTGAAACATATCTATTTGACCTTGCTACTGTCAAATCTGAATGTTGTCTATTTCATTTTTTAAATGTGTGAAAGTATGGTTCCAATTAATCAATTTGACATGAACAACATGAAAGCTAAGTGGATTTTCTGACAGCCTTTATGCTCCATACAGAATGTGCTGTGCTTGAGTTGGACTACTTTCCAAAATCCGAACATGTACCAACCTCTACCCTCAAGCAGTAGTATAATGGAGAAGAGAGAAAAAAAATAAGGATGTGGCTACATTTCTCAATCTCAGTGATTCAAAGGTAAGGAATGCCTTATTGAATAAGACTGAACCATAAAATAAATCTTCTTTGCTGCAACTTTGTTGCCTACTGTCTCATTATCAGGCTCATACTTCATTACTGGTACATGTTTAAGAGTGATATACCTCAGAATTAAGAAAGAATTCCAGCCCTCAAGGTTTATATGGTACTCCAGATTACTGCCAGCGCCCCAAACAACATAGATACACCTCAAGGTTCTCTGCAAGGAAGAAAAGCATTTTTTAAAGAAACAAAAACATCCTGAGACGTTCATGTATATTCAATTTGTACAAAATGATCGCTTCAAATGCAATTGTATTATTATTATTATTATTATTATTATTATCATTATTAGGAACCCACTAACTTGTATAAGTCTATAGTCTATACTTGTATAAGTCTATATATTATAATATTATATATAGTCTATAGTTTTAATAATATAGTATAATATAGTTTTAATAAGCCTATAGAATACCAGCGACAAAAGTAAGGTGTTCAGCCATTACAAGCCACCAGAAGAGCTTCAGTGTTCTTCAGTACAGATTCTACAATCTCCAGAACTGTACTGAGGCAAGAAAAACTGTTCAACCACAAGATTTTCCCCCCAGTTAGTGTTTCGATGGTTATTCAATGATCGTCTTACACATCACTCAAAAATCTCTCTAAGTTCAATCACTTGAGATCTGGTGACTGTGAAGGTGCGTGATTCATGACTCATCATTTTAGTACTCATTAAACCATTCAGTGAGCCCTCGTGCCCTGAGGACAGAGACCACGATAGAAATTGGATCGTGATCGGTCAGAAGAGCTTCACCCTAAGTGGAGCCAGACCATGCCATTTGGACCTTGAATTAATCTTCTCTGTTCATATTGTGTTAGCTAATGTTTCTCAAAGCTAGTGGTGTTAACTAATGACCATGAATATGAAATGTCAGTTTACTAATAACGTCTGCACAAGATCTTTAGTAATATCTTTAGCTAGCTAACGAAATGTTTTGTAGCCACAACAAAGCTTTTCCAGTTTACTTAATCTGGGCCACCTGTTGAACAATCAAACTGAAAGACTGTCTTTGCCAGCTGGAATGTACTGGTAGAAGGAAACATTTTCATTTTCATTTCATTTCCGCACCAAATCTACATTTCATTTCCGCACCAATTCTACATCGCAAACGTTATTTTTAAGACAATAATATAACAATAAGGTCATTTGAAGTCTGAAACAAATCTGAAATGCGTATTGATCTGTTTAGTCAAATATTAAGTAACCTGTCAAATAACTGGAAAATAACCAGTTTGACCAGTTTGCCTGGTGTTTTGGCAGCTGGTAACTGATTGAACCAAGCTGGGATTTTCCATTAGCGTAACTAGGGTAGTTAAACGTTCGTTTAGGTGCTACAGCATTTCCAAATAACAATTTACTTAATCAGGACTAAGTAAAGCTAGTTAACCCCATGTTTGGCTGATTAACAAGCATTTCACATTAACAAATAATTTTCAACTTGATTTTAAAATGTACAAGCTTTGTCTAAGAATATGAAGCATCTTGTTCTATGCAAATCAGTCTTTTGAAATAAATGATGAAATACTGTAATTACAGAATTTTGTAAAAGTTCCAAAAAAAAAAAAAGGTGGGAATGAGGTCATTATGAGGTATTCCACTTGGAAGGTGCCACGGAGCATGACGTCAGGCTGCGGATTTCCCTCCTGCGGAGCTATTGCAACACATTTTGGGCCTAGAAAAGATGGAATTGAACAATTTGATGAACACACACACAAAGCGGTGTGATACAAATTGTGAAACATCCAAGTGTGCTTATACTTAATATAAGCACTCTTGGAATGCCACTCCATCCAGTCTATCCATTATCTATACCACTTATCCATCAGGGTGACGGGGAAGCTGGAGCCAGTCCCAGCTGGCATCAGGCGAGAGGCGGGTTACACCCTAGGCAGGTGTACACAGAGATGAATAACCATTCATACTCACATTCACACCTATGGGCAATTCAGTTTACAGAAGCCAGTTTACATAATCTGTCTTTGGACTGTAGGAGGAAACCGGCGCACCCTGAGAAAAAATATGCAGGCACAGGGAGAACGTGCAAACTCCACACAGTCGGCCACAAGGTTCGAACTGAGAAACGTCTTGCTTTGAGGTGACAGTGCTAAGCACTGCACGACCGTGCTACCCCAGAATGCCACTCAAATTAGTGGACTATAACTGAATGTTTTATATATCTGTAATATATCTGGGATCTCAAATTTGTTAAAAGAAAAAGAATATTTGGGGGAAAACAAGAAAAGGTCTGTGGACTACAACAGATTTATCAAAAACTTCATACACCACCTCCTACACAAAAAACCTCTTTAGATTTACAGTTAGAGCATTTTGCAGCTAATTCTATCCCAAGCAACTTCAGATAGGTCAGGATAATGGCATTTTGTTAGACTTAGTAGGAGAATTGCTTGTTTCTTCAGTGAATGTTTGGTGCCGAGTCAAATGTGTGGTCAAGAGCTGCGTTTTCTGTTTATGTTTGAAGACAGACAATGGATTGGGTGTTCAGATAGACAAAGGAAGTTCATTTTATGACCTCAGGGAAGGACAAAGAAGAATTTGGACACGCGATGGTGAGAAGGCATGTCACACTAGTTGTTCAAAGGAAGCATTTTAGCTACATAAAGCAAATGGAGGTCTTTGTTTGACTTTGATGTGCAAAAATCAGGGTTTAAAATCTGAAGTGGTTGGGAACAGGAAGCCAATGGAGGGAATGCGTAGGAGACGGGGCTGCATTTTGGATCAGTTGTTGATCCAAAAATTTGTTTTGCAGCGTGCTTGTTGTTTCTGATCATTTCCCTGTTGACTGTATTAACTGCATTCCCACATCCATCAGCACTTCCATCAGCTTATAAAATGCAAAACACTATAAAGGCGATAAACAAATGATAGATGCTTTGCAAGTCTTTTAAAATTGAATTTAAATTTTAAAAGATTTTCAATTTGTTTATTTAATAACTAACTTATTGTTAGTTTTACATCGCTAACATTGTGTCTTACTGAGCCTATTAAAGGAAAACGAATGTAACTCAAGGAACACTAGTTTCTGTCACAAGCTTATGAAATATAAAAAGATTTTTTACTGCACTTGACATTCAAAGAGGGGTTTGGACAAATCCAGGTATGGGAAAAAGTCTAAAATATGCCAGGCATATGAACATATACATTTATGGTATAGCTCCCAAACCACATACGACTGTGTGCAAATGCGTACATTTTAAGACCTACATCTATTCTTGTGTTTATTGTGTATGATGCCCTGGGATGGACTGGAATTCCATTCAATGTGTTTTCCTGTCTTGTGCTCTGGATCCACTGCAACCCGGACCTGGATAAAGCACTTACTGAAGATGAACAAATAAACAAATTCTCTTCCTCCCAAATTTGAACACAGACGGATAAAGTGGTATAGATAATGGATGGATGTATATGTAACTGGACTTTCACAAACCCACTGCCGACATAAAACCGCTGATTGATGACTTCAAGAATACATGAAGTGAACTATTCCCACTCCTCCATCATGGAAGTTTCTTGATGCGAAAACTGTGCATTAATCCCACACTCATTGCATTCCTCAGATGGAACACAGTGAGCATATTGAGCTGTCTCACTTATATTTATTCATTTAGCTTAAGCTTTTATCCAAAGCGACGTCTTACGGGATCTCACGTATAATTAGAATTATATCGCAGTTCTGCCTAATACTTCATTCTGATTGGTCAGAAGGTGTTAAATTATCTATAACAGCAGTTCTGAGAGTAGCTCTTGTCGTAAGCCAAATTATGTCAATAATTGTAAGCCAAATATCAATAATTTTCTTGATCTAACAAGTCATTGTTTTTGAACTCACAGCTTATTTACAGGGACCTGTGTTGCGGGTGCTGCAAATATTGTAAAACTAATATGAAACTGATTAAAAATGTTTTGTTAATTAACGAAGCAAAACATTTAATTGTTTCTATGGTGAAGATTTTTCTGTTTGTTTAACATTTTTGGAAAGAGTCTCCAGTGTAAGCACGTCATTTTTTTCCATCGCAAGAAAGTCTTTGGGACAAGAATGTTTTTTTTCCCCAGTAACATGAAAAACTGTATTTATTTCACTCTTATTCGTTTCCAGAGAAGGTGAGGGAACAACTGTTTATAGTGTTTTATGTAAATGAAAACAGGAACTAACTTATTTCAATGTAAACTATTAATGGATGAAGAGTATGATGTGTCATTTAATGAATAAATACAAATTTATTAGTGTTGTCAAGTTTGGGAGTAGCTTTGCGTCGGGTCACTTCACATCACCGTGTTTTGGTTGTTTTCCTACAACAGCATGGCGCATTTAATTTCATACCAAAAAGATGATGCATATTTGTAATGTTGGGAAAGTGATTACCTACACTATATGGCCAAAAGTATGTGGACACCGGATCATCACACCCACATGAGCTTGTTGAACATCCCATTCTAAAACCACGAGCATTAATATGGAGTTAGTTCACCCTTTGAAGATGTAACAGCCTCGCCTATTCTTAAAGGGCTTTCCACTAGATTTTGGAGCGTGGCTTGTCCATTCAGCCAAAATGAGGTCAGGCTCCAATTTGTCCCAAAAGTGTCCCAGTGGGGATGAGCTCAGGGCTCTGTACAAGACACTTGAGTTCATCCACTCCAAACTTGACAAACCACAGAACTCACGCTGTGCCTGGATGTCATGCTAGAATAGGGTTTGAGCTTTTAGTTCCAGTGAAGGGAAATCTTAATTCTACAGCATACAAGACAGCCTATACAATTGCGTGGCTCCAACTTTGTGGAAACAATCTGGGGAACATTCCCAGACATGAAGGTCAGGTGTTAATAAATATTTGGCCATACAATTTAATGCATAAGGACAGGCTTCATAATAACTTACACAGTATTTATTATTGATTCTGTCTGACCTTCTTCTCTTTAGTGTAGCAAAGGACTGTGAGAACCAAACACATTACATCTTGTCACAGCTATGACGGTTTTTATATTGTTTATACAATTCACAGTGTTTATATAGTGAACTATTTATTGATTTTTGGTACAGTGCCACATTGACCTACATAGCATCTTTCATTCATTCAATTTATGTACAATCGATTGAACTTTGCACAGTCTAATGTAAGGTCTAGTCTTTGCCAGACATACAGTACATAGTGTATAGGGATGTGTGTGATTATTTGGATATCCAAACTCATCTTAGTAGGACTTTTACTGTTGAGATCATTCTTGTTGCCACATGAAAGTGAATCCTTTTTGTTCAACTCCACTTAGCATTTTTACCTAGAACGGTGTATGTAAGCGTAAAAAGGCAATTACTGTCCGATTATGTATGTTAAATGTTTATGAAAGTTTTATCTAAAGGTTTTTAGATGCATGTTAATTTAAGGTACAGTGTAGTACCTACGCTTTTCTCTGAGAGTGGTTAAAACTATTGTCAGATAGGAGTAAAATACTGAAACCAATTCAGTTCTGTTCCATCAGAGGTACATCAGTGTACAATAAGTAGCCTGTGTAATTCAGAAGAACTCAAACATCTGCCTAATGATTGCTATTTTCTCATTCTCCAGGTCACCAGTTCAGCCGGCCGTAACCATGACAACCAAAGCACCAATGAGCGATTTCATTAGGCGTGGGTTGCATTTCTTTTCCCTAGCCACGCCCACATCTCATCTGCTCCGAGTATTGAAAGTGAAAGTATCTTTGATTAAAAACATGCGTCACTTTTTTTTTACTTTTTGCTGCTGAATTCTTTATTTAGGTCTCATGTCTATCTAAAGTGCGCGCGCTGTCGATCATATTCAAGCTATAATCACAGGGCTTTGTTTTGTACTGCATTATCAGGTACTAAAAAAAAAAGAAGAAGAAAAAAAAAATATCACCTTCACTCCAGGATCATTTACGACGCTTGCTGATAACGATTAAAACCTAGGCTAGAGTTTAAACTTTAAATGCTCAGAAATATTCCTGATATCGCGTGAAGGGGTGAGACTGATTTTGGTCGTAGAATAAAAAGTCATTTCTATTGCATGCTGTAAAATGTTAACCATAATGTCTGGACAATAATGATCATAATGTGCAGTAGCCTACATTCACTTACAACTGTGACAGAAGCATGTATAGCCTATCCTATCCTGTATTTTTCTCCTAGGGCATTAGAACAGTTCTATTTATAACCCAGGTATCCAGGCTACTTAAACTATTACATGTGTCTCAGTTGCAGTATTGAAACTTGCACACTGGAGAGATCCTGCCAGCTGCTGTGGAGACTGAAGCTGTGTGTGTGTGTGTGTGTGTGTGTGTGTGTGTGTTTCTTTCTTTGCCCCTACCTTTGATTTTTGCTTTTTGGGTTTACTTCCAAATCCCGAGACCACAATGAGGAAGAGGATGAGGACGAAGCTCATCGGCGCGGTGTCTACCAGGGCCATGCAATATCGCGTTACATTTTCTCATCATGTCAAAGTCCGAGATCCGATCCGAGCGACAGATCATACCGCTCCCACGTCCTTCTCACCGCGTCCATAGGCAGCGTGCACACTTTCGGATTACTGCATCACATTTCCAGCTTGATCACAGCCGCGTAAAAGCCCAGCTTGGACTACACACACTTAACCGCTTGTGCACTTCAACCCTTCCCAAAACTGCCGCATCACAGCTTTCATTTCACTGCTCTTACATAAGAGGCGCTCCATTTAGTTGAACTGTCTACTGGATACGTGATATCTAGTCTGAAGGGGTGGAGAAAACATTTGGGCAGGTTCTTTTTTCCCCCCCCCATATATTATATTTTACATACACACTACCTGTCAAATGTTTTTGCGCACCAAAGGTTTGTACTACTTTTCTATTTACTTCATAAACTTCAGGTGCATGCGACAGGACAATAACCCCAAACACATCTCCAGATTGTGTCAGAACTACTTATAAAGACAAGCTGAAACTCATGGCCTGGCCACCGACTAGTTTGGGATGAACTTGCCAGAAAGGTGAAAGCGAAACAGCTAGCTAGTGCATCACGCGTATGGACAATATTACAGCAGTGTTGGAATGAACTTACTTATATCTGCTAAAGGAGGCTGCTTTGATGACCAAGTTTCTTGCGAATAAAGATACTCGAACTGTGAATGGTAAAATTCTTAGTCTACATTTTTATACCAGTGTTTTTCTAGCCTTTAATTTAAATTTTAAGCCTTTAACTTTAATTTTGTTTTCCCATGCATATCAGTTGACCCGTACCCAGAACACCCCACCAGCTTTCGGAGACCATTTGTCTGTCCCATTGTCTTCTTTGTCTTCACTTTCACACCTTCACACACATCCCCATCCTGACATATGCACATTAACATACACACAGACCCACACACACACACACACACATCCTAACATACACACACTAATATAACTTACACGTATCCTGGCACACACACACATTAACTTGACCCTATTATTAAAGTATGTTAGTTGAAATTGAACTATGCAGTGCGGCCCAAATGACGATAGGTTCCCTTTTGAGTCTGGTTCCTCTGAAGGTTTTCCTTGCCACCGTCGCCATCACCACAGGCTTGCTCATTAGGGATATAAATTTATATAGATAAAATTATAGATATAAATTTATAGAGTCATAAGTTTCTGTTGTTATAGCGCTATTGTGGTGGTGGTTAGCACTGTCGCCTCACAGTAAGAAGGTCCTGGGTTCGATCCCCGGGTCACCCAGGGTTCCTTTCTGTGTGGAGTTTGCATGTTCTCCCCGTGCATG